>JABUQX010063512.1:42500-72422 GCA_015478945.1 Trachelipus rathkii | reverse complement strand
TATATTATATATATTATATAGTATTATAAAATATTAGTAAAATATTAGATTAATATTATAGTATTAATAATATATATATATATAATAATTATATATAGTATATATAATAAATGATTATATATATATATATATTAATATATATATATAATATATAATATATATATATTATTATTATTAATATATTTAATATTATATATATTATAATTAATATTAATATATATTATATATATATATTAATATTAAATATATATATATATATTAATATATATATATATAATTAATATTATCAGTATTACTTATTGCATGTAAATATTAGCCATGTACTATTATTACATATACAACATACACTATTGATCCATCATTATATCACACATTCTATAATATGACAAACTTATATACATCATATACTTATGACACTTATAAAATAAGTTAGTCACTTACTACTTCCATATAGACACTTACAATTAAACCATTAATATCACTAACTTAACTCAACTGCACACCACAATAATAACAGATACATACTTACAACTTTACAATCTCACATATAATATATACTCATCTAGAGTAATTTTATATGCCTATATAATATATCAATACTTTTATGATTGGTCACCTATAATTCACAAACTCATTTTGATACCTCAAGCTATTAATGTACCTATCACAGCATAATTGTATATATGTCATTCATAGACTTTGAAGGTTCAATCATTTGGAGATGACTATAATTATTACTTTGAATGACTGTAAATCTTTGATATACATCTATATTTAGATGATATTTATATATCTTTGATGAAATCATCTTATGTAGTGGTTATCTATACTTCTATAACCTATATCTCTACCATCAAAGACTAAGTGAAGTTATAATTAATTGATGTTTTATATCTCTCGCTCAGTTCTATCATTACAGATAAATAAAAGAAGTCGCGCTAGACCCAATAACCACAATAAATGAAGGGATCATAAGAACATAGTGAACTACCCTAACACTATATACGCCAAAGGCAGCGCAACCCCGCACTACTCACAGTCAATAATGAGTGCTGATCTCACTACACCGCGTCCCCGCCTAACTCCGCGATGCGCTGTCACGTCAGGCTGACCATATATATACCTATATAACTCTAGTGTAATCCGCCCGCCCGCGTGGCGCTCAAGTCATATAGCTAAAGGCGCAATATTCTTACGTGAGCATGAAATGATAAATATATTAATATAATATATATATATATATATATATTAATATATATATATAGTATAATAATTATTAATATATAATATAATATTATAAAGTATATATATTTATTGATATAAGCAAATACACAAACATTTAATTATTGAAGTTTATTTAATAAGCAGATTATTATGTTAATTTGAAATAAGAAGGGAGAGTAGTGTTTTAAAATGCCATCATTCGTAAATGATTTTTTATTATTAATAAATGTTACAATTATTATATAATATATAATAGAGTGTAAAATATACCACATGAATAATAAATAATAAGGGGTAGTACACCAAAAACTAATGTTAGTAAACGCCTTTCAATATAATAAACTGAAATAATATATCTACTCTATTTCAGAGAACTGTGAGAACATTTCTTGGTATAGATTAAAAAAATTTCTAGTTGTATATTCCCACGCGAGAGCACACTCTGTATTTTCTTTACTGTAATACAGTACGCGATAACATCTACACGACATTCAGTCCGATAATGATTTCATAATGTCCGTTAAAACTAGACTACACTAGTCTTTTGATAGGATTATAATTGTATTATTCTATTCTTTCTAAAATTAGAGTGTTTGAGCTATTCAGTGACGAAAAACCAATGTTCGCATCCTAGATATCATGACAATATCCATCATTCTCAGAGAATAAATTATTAATTGAACACTATCATTTATATTGGTGAGAACATTTATAGAAAGCATAAAACCATCATACACCATTCCACTTATGAAGCTTGAATAGCAGAGCTATAAGTGGGTGATTTCAAAGAGACTCTGTTTATTAGCCCATATCATTTCTACTTCAAACCCCTAGAAAATAGTATAATTGTTTATCGCTAGTCTTATGTTATTAATATTTAACTTTGTAGAGCGCTATTGAGAGATGTTACTTGGGCTTTAATAACTCATTGTTTAACAGTACACCTTGAGAGCTTGTACAATCTTTCCATAATAGTTTTTAACTTGAGGCGCTGCTGATCATATACTTCACTCTACAACTAATCTTCAAGAGATATTTATGGACAGCTTAAATATTCAAACATCGACACTCTTTAAGGTCTAGTTACATATTAACTCAAATTATACTTTGAGAGGGTTTACTCCAGCAAACGCTCTCTAGACAAACTTATGGAGCGTAGTTTACCATTGGCTTCTCATAGTGAGTTTATTAACTTAGAGTGCTTATATACTGCATTTAACTACATGTTTTAATCTCATGAATAGCTTTAACTCATATTATTTTTACTAGCTTAATAGTAATCACTTCACGTATTATTTTATATATAATAAATTACTATTATACCTTAAAAATGGAAAGATAATAAGTTAAGTATTAAAAATTACCCTATGGTATATACATATATAATATACAGAGTACAATTACTATGAGGGATATGTTAATGTAGCTTTATATGTTTATTATACTGCTTTAATACTATATGAGTTTGATATAACTTATCTCACATGCTTTATTAAATATACTATTGATCATTAAACTCACTCAATATGTTTACTTAATAAATAGAGAGCTTAAGCTCGAGTAATTATTATATAACATTTAAATACCTTATAAAACAGTAAATATTAGCAAATCAAATAGTAAGGATTTGTGCTTAAGTTAAGGTTTAAAATGAGTGAGGTTTATCTTTATGTATTTAATACTGTTCTGCACTTCAGTTATTAACTCATATGATTTACTCACTGCTTTAACTCTACTCATGTTTTATTATATACTAAGCTTATATAATCAATATATAATGTTTATTATACTCACTCACTGAGTGAGCTTTAACTCATGCTTATATCATGTTATTAACTCGATTGACAATATCGCATTAAGCTTTTAAACTCATAATGTTATTTTACTACTTTAACTCAATGTTATATTATATATATTAATCAATTTAATCATTCCAGTTTAATAAGTCAAGTATAAATCAGTAAATGCAATAATAGATAGTAGTGTGTGAACCCTTATATATATTGACAAACAAGGTGAGGAGATTTAAGTTAATTGTACTTATTGTTATTTGATATACTACTATACTATGTATTATTAATTGCACTTTTAAACTCATATGTTTTAATATGCTTTAACTCACTTGATTTATTAAACTATAGCTTTAACTCATATTGTTTTATAGCTGTGAGCTTTTATATATATACACTCTCAATGCTCACTTATCTAGCTTTAACTCTATGTTTTAAAAATACTGCTTTATTAAAACAGTCATATGTTTTTATATACTATGCTCATATTAAATATCACAATATTATTATTTATATTACATATATTTAATGTTATATTCATTTATATAGTTATTTTTTATAATTTTAGTTTTAAATACTTTTTTAATATTATTATTTTTATTTAATTTTAATATTATATATATATATATATTGTATTTATTTTTATTATTATTTTTATTATATTATTTAATTTATATTATTATTATTATATTATATTTATTATATTTTATTTATTATTTATTATATATATATATATATACTTAGTGTTATTTATCTTATTCATTATTATAATTGGTGTAATTATTATTTTATATTAGACACACATACATACACACAACACACACATAATATTATATATCAACACACTACACTCAACTAACCAACACACACACAGTATACATCAACTACATAATACTACATCACTTAACACTTTAATCACTTATATCACTCAATATATAAGTAATAATTTATATAAAACATTTATTATTTTAATTTATTTATTATTATATATATAATCTTTTTTTTTAGTATAATATATTTTACTTCATGTGAATTTTATAGGCTTATATATTATCTATTTATGAACACTATCACATAATACATTTATATACACACAACTACATCCACACCCACACACACACATATATATACACACATACTCACATATATATATATAATATTACACACAATCACATATCACACACATATACATATATATATATATATTATATCATACATCACAAACACTCACTATACATAACATACTACATACACACAACACACATTCATTCTAATACTACTATACGTATACCTAACTCACTTATAACATCATAACGTATAATTTATTAAAATAATATTTATTATTAGTTCTATTAAATTAAATACAGCACCGCTTCTAAATATTTTTATTCACAAATATATATATAAACTATATATATAAAATTTGATTTTTTTAAAATATATTTCTATTTAAATTTCTATAAATTAAATTCAACTCATTATATCTTTGAACTAAAAGAATTTATTATTAACTGTTATACTTTTTGTTTATAAATTTTATAACTATCAAAGTTTTATAAATAACTTTATTATAAATTTTTGAGAATTTAATATATATATATTTGAAATTTTAATGAAGAATTATTTATTAATATAAATCATATCACTTATTATACTCTTGTGAGGAGTTTTGACGTCAATTAAAGAGTGAGAGTCAATTATATTATATTCAAATGTAAATTAGTAAGGCAGCTCCAGCGTAATGGCTATATACATCACACCTCCGTAATCAGCTACACCCACCAGAGACTATGCTCACTATTTACAGTATTTTGTTGTTCTATATATATAGACTGTTGAGTTATTGGCTTTTAAAACAAAAATATCTCCTTTA
Source organism: Trachelipus rathkii (assembly GCA_015478945.1). Classification (NCBI taxonomy): domain Eukaryota; kingdom Metazoa; phylum Arthropoda; class Malacostraca; order Isopoda; family Trachelipodidae; genus Trachelipus; species Trachelipus rathkii. The sequence goes on along the minus strand of JABUQX010063512.1, from coordinate 67,535 downwards.
TTAGCCGCATAGAGTTTAATTTTATTCTCAGAAGTAGGTTAGTAATTCCGTTATCCGGCCGAACTGGACTCGGAAGCCGGAACACAAAGTGAGAACAAAATAAATAAGTTCTTCTCTGAAAATATGATCAACAATTTCGCGTATGCCGGTAATTTCAACAGAGTTTACTATTCAGCTGTAATTTATATTCTTAAATAATTTATATAATATATTATATACAAACCTTCACTAATTATAATATATTATATTCAGCTTTATTTGTAGTATGAAACTAAAAATATTTCTACAACGATATTTTTTTATAAATATAATCGGAATTTTCTATTTTATATTATATTTATAAATATTATTATATATACTATTAGTACATTGACAATACCATCATCAGAGAGATAAATATAATAACATAGACATACTTTCATACGAGCATCTTCACTTATCATGTCAAAAAATGTGACAACAATGAATCAACTTTCTCTCTGTAAAATTGATGTAATGAAATACTATTAATTTACTAAACTTAATACCTAAATTAATGGTAGGATAATCCTTTATGTATCCCGGGGCGATTTTCAGGCCTAATTCGCTAGTCATAAAATAGTATTTCAAACTCTGAACCTTTATATCTATGAGTAACACATGTATATTATATATTAGGTTAGCATTAGGACTAGAACTAGGTTAGCTGAATAAATTAGAAATTTAAATTTATAGGATTAGAGTACTCACTTTTTGTATCTAGGGCTAATAGTATTAAGCCTAATACCAGGTCAACAGGTAATTCCAGTATAATGAGACATAAGAATGCATTGAGTTTATTTATTATTATTATTATAAATATATTATTTCATAGAAATATGATGGATGTGAGTATAAGTAATCCTTTAAGCAGGTAGAAAGGAAAGTTTATCCTCTTTACTTATGTGATTGTACGGAGTAAATCTCTATTTATCTTAGCTATATGACCTCGTATAGTATATGATTGGTCGAGAATTATTTTTATCGCTTTTATTATTATTATTTGGTTTTATTAATGCATTAATAATCTTTATAAACACACCCTCGCGAGGATATGTGGTGCTTCGCATATCTAGCTCTGGAACGCAGCAGTCTGTCACATTACCTTTCTGGCACTCGAGAAACGCCTTAATCCGATAAAAATCATACCATAACAAAATTGATTACTCTATATGTCTCTCTAGGTCAGATAATTGGTAGTTCCAACGCCCAGTTGCTCCTGCTGAGTTTATACATCATCTCTAAGTGAATAGTGGATCTTCTTGGACCTCTCTACAAAGTAGTACTTTAAAAATCAGCATCTATATCTGTCACTCCTCTTTAGGGGCCTGTTAAAGAACTCGCTGGTCTGCAGAAGGCTATTTCTGCAGGATCTTTTGCTGTATTTTTAGAGCCGACGCTGATTTTATTTTTACTAAAATGAGTAATTACTAATACCACTCTGAGGTTCCTCATAGATATGAATTAATATAATTACAAATTGAAGCAGAAAGAGGAAAAAGGACTAGTGAGTATTGCTCTCACGCTCACGAACTCTGTACGACTACATATACATTAATTCACATAGATATATTGACTCAAGGAGTAATATCAATGTTTCACTAGCTCAAATCTGACTAATCGCGGTAGAGAAGATATATTGCCATACTCACCTGACAATGAGTCAGCTCGAATAGCAAGCTCAGCGATTATCCGTAGTTGAGGAACATATAGCTACGCATTAGAACTACCGTATACGGTCCAGTTATATATTTACTATATATATATATATATATACGCGTCCGCTATAGAAATATGTAGTGCGATTGTAGTTATAAAGTGGTAATAGTAGCAATTACAATTACCTATATATAAGATAGTGACTCTCGAATGTTTAAGATGTTGCCACTGGCTCAGCTATTACAGGACTTGTGATTAATAATATATATTAGTATTGTATGGCTGTCTCATCAAGGTTAAAAAATATATATATTTTATACGAAATATTGATCTAAACTATGTTTCAAATATAACCGCATTAGCACAATTTATAGTCACTTATAAGTATATATATAGTACCCTGGTGTGTATAGCTTATGGTAACTAAGTGATATGAACTATAATATAAAACATCAAAATATTAACTCTGTTTCATTTTTTGATGTAGGGAGTATAGTATAATAATGAACCATCAAAAGAATGATTATTCATTCTCAAAGTATAGAATCACCATTAATAATAGAATGAGTGATTATATATATATAAATTAATGACGTCAATTTCAAAAAGATGAATGTACATTACAATAAAGATTGAAACCTATACAAAGTTTATGATAGGCATCATAAATGCCACATAGAGGTAGCCATTTATTAAATTATAGCTAATAGAGTATATAGACATATCAAAAGTTATGTAAGGCAATCAAAAATGATCTTAGAGGCATCAAAATATCTAGTAAGTGTTTAGTGAGGAGTGTAAGTTGTATATAATGTAATTCATGTTGTAGTAGGTATGTGATGTGTATAAGTGTAATATATATGTGATTTATTTAATGTCTATGGAGATGTGTAAGTGCTTATAAGTGTATCTCATATGTGTTAGTTAATATATAAGATGGTTATATATAAGTGATGAATGTGTGTATATAATAGTGACTAGTATGATATGTGTGTATAAGTAAATGTCATATAATAAGTGTAAATATGTTTGTTGGCAATAATAGGAGTAATATATAATTATATAATAAATATATTATATATAATATTATATATATATTATATATAATTATATTATAATATATTATAATATTAATAATATATATATTATATATTATATATTATATATTATATATAATTAATTATATATAATATATATATATATTATATATATTATATATTTAAATACTATATTATAATATTTATTGATTATATATATATAATTAGTGGATTCATAAAGTTTTTAAATTAAAATAAAAGGCTAGAAAAGGAATACTATAAAGCATCCTAGCAACTTGTAATATATACCATTCGATTCCTACGGTTACCTTATTTAATAAAATATACCTAGGGGTAGACACTGCTAATATTAGTTGAGCTATTCTAGGCTCTAATAGTGAGAGTAGCACTTAAGAATAATATAGCTTGTTGATAAAAAATAGATATATGGACTACTTATACACAGTTTATGGCACTTAATGTGGCACTACAGTTATATGGCATCTAATATTGTATTGGGCATATATATCTCACTACTTGGCACTTATTATACTTTACATTGGCAACTCACTTTGTGCAAACTTCATTCGGTCACTCTTGGCACTTTCACACTCACTGGTACAAATTATATATTTTAAACAATATATATATACTATGGGCACTCACCTGGCACTCGTCTAAATACTTCATTATATATATATAGAATTATCAAATAGAATACATTCACTCCTAAAGTAATATACTTTAATCCTTACGGTTGATGTAGGAACGCAATCATATAAGTTTGAGAGAACCATTACATAAAAATTCTGAGTCCTACAATAAGCTGTAACCATCAATATAGATGTCTCATAAACAAATATGATATGTCAAATCAAAGTTGACGTCACCAATTAAAAATGTATATGAGCCATCAAAGTTATTTGTAAGAGTGTGGACCTACGTTAAGTAATAGGCTATAGGGTTTAGTAATATAGTGTAAGTTACTTATAGGTAAGGCCTTGGAGTAGGAGTCTAAGGTGTAGGTTGTTAGGTAGTTGATATAGGTGAATCCATAGGTATAGATGAGTACTGGGTGGAGGCTTAGGTAGATTAAGTGAGTGTTGATAGTGTAGCTATGGAATGAGTAGCTCTGAGGTATGGAGGCTAATAGGTGTATAGGTGTAATAGGTGTAGGCTAGGTTAGATAAGTGCAGGGTGGTAAGGCCATATGGATGTAGGGTGTATGAGCTAGGTTGTATATAGGCTGGGTGGAATCTATGGAGTGTTAATGAGTTATATAGCTATAATGAGGTAGATAATAGGAATTAGGGTGGTAGTCACTATGGTTGTTGCAAGGATGTTATTGTGGTTCCTAGTGAAGCCCTTATGAGTTGGTCTATAATAGAGTGCACAAGGGATGCTGAGTAAAGACATAATTGTGGACGCAGTTTAATAGCGTGTTACAGATCTATAAGATTGTTATCTTTGTTATTGGGTCCGAGGGCGCTTCGGTGTATGGACTCACTATAGTGATGTGTGTGTGGTTGATAGTTGTTATTGTATCGAATGTGTGTTGTGAAGTGTTAGTGATGATGTGTGTTGTTAGATGTGTGTTGTTGTAAGTGTGTGATAGATAAGATTTTAAAATGTCCCGTCGGCGTGGTGTAGATTAGAAGACTCAATTTTAAATGAGTAATAATATTCAAAAAATATAGGGCTATAGTACCCCTCTAAAAGGGTGGTATTTACAATAATAAATATATTTAGTGTAGTATGGGCCAAAATTTAATCAATACTAATAGTTAGGAAGACCAAAGGGTTTTGGTATTACTGAAAAATTATGAAGTAGTGAGTTGGTTTAGCTGACGTTACGTTGTAGATGGACCTTAGAAATAATATAAAAATAATATATTATTGTGCTATATAATGCTCACTCTTAATAACAGGTACGAGGCCTGTGAACCAAACATTACCGTGGGCCACATATAAAGCTGACGCGTACGCCATGGGAGTACGCACGCATAGACAGGTCTTGGGATCACATAACAAATTAAAGGGTGGGGTACGTACAAATGGAGGTTCTTTATCGGCTCAACTCGCTCATTTGGCGTCCGCACCCTTCTACTCCTACTCGACTCGCGTGGTCCTACTTAACCAAATTCAGTAGGTGTGTTTGCCGCCAACAAAAAATATCACGCGTAGCTTTTCCCTCCACCCTATAAAAAATACCCTCTCAATTAGAGGTTCTTTCGCAGCATTATATACTTTATTACACATAACATTAAGCGTACTTTCGTTCCTCTGATAAAAATTTCCTCGTGTCTCCTTCCTCCTTACCTAATAAAATTGGGCTCCTCTCAACCGACACCCACACATATACTTGCGCTGATATTGCGCCACCTCCTCGCCCTCCTATCATAAGTGGTCACAATGCCAGACCTGCATCACACAGGATATCCATCAGTTAACATTCGCTCACCATAGCCGACTATCTTCTACACGAGAACTCCGCAGGTTCCTTCAAAACACGCAAGTCACGCAGTCGTCATCCTCATTATTACAAAAATCGGGTGGTACAAAAACTTGAGATTCCTAGAGTTAGCTCTCTTCGTCGATATATTTAACATACCAACCTCCCCCTACATAACCGTCATATCATCATGTATTCCCTTTACATTCAAAATCACATGATCACAAATTCTTATTTGGATCACTTAAGCATTACTAACTCACCCATAATAGTTTACACTATACCTCAATTATATAAGTTATACCTAGCTGTAAACTAACAATAATTATTTCAAAATACATACTATTATCTTAAGTTTTATGTGATTATAAATTACCCTCACCCTTTCCATAATAATTCCCCTCAAACCACTACAAATGCTCTCAATTCCTTCACTCCTAACTCTGTTGATCTATCTTCACTTACTCATTCTATCACTCATTATATCCTTTCCACTTACCTCATCAATACATCCACTAAATATATTGATAAACTCTTATACTTCTCTATTTATCTAATACTATAACAGTATATACCTATATCCTATCTACTAAATCTCTATACTAACCCGATCCCCCTTACATTACTGTAAGTTCCTCCTCCTCATAAACCACTAACACTTTACTCTTACTGGATTTATCCCTAAGACCCTTCTAGTCGTCAACAACATCTCTATATATCACTAATAAACTCCTTCATATACAAATACTACACGCCCTTTATACCTGTAATTCACTTATCGCGTCACTAACCAGGTTAAGTTATACATCCTCAGTCACAAATAGTATATCTGTTTCAACTATTTCACTCACCTCATCTCATTCATAACTACTCATATCATTAATCAATAATTCCACCCCATCTCTCAAGTATATACTCACTCCCTATCTAATCTATTCCCCTCTTGCATAATAACAACTCTCCATAATATCAGAGGTGTGGGACCAGCTAGCGTGCGCTCACAGAGAGAGTGTCGCTATCGAGATTAGGACACTCCAAATCTGAATAGAGTATCTTACATATCACTCACTCTCACTCTACTTACTCACACTACCAAACATCTCACTAGTCTCCTCGCTATATACATAAATAACTTACTCACACACTCATATATCTATGTCATTATTTACTCACCTTATAATAAGATAAAGGTCGACTCACTAATATCATAATGACCTTATTACTCCACTAAGTTTATTAACTCTAATCACGCTTAAACTCCATTGTTCACCTTAACCCAGCTAACCCTCCTACAAATATAATTTACCCTATATATATATATCTTGCTCTTTTGCTTTTACAGATCTAAAAAAACCCGATCACTTTCCCTTTCCTTTCTTTACTTTTTCCAGCTAGCTTCATTGTGATACCTGATCCACAACCTACCCTTCCTATCCTAAAATCGCTCCTTGTTTCTTACCTCACATTCTTCTTAATGTTCCGTTAAATTCTCCTATCAACCCTCTATCAATTAGGATTGCTCCCATACACTTTACCCTCTACACTCAAAAGACGAAATTGACCTCTATAGATTTTACCATACACTCCAATCCTATGCGTCCTCCCTTTCCCTTTATATCAAAGGGGAGGCGATACAGGCCAGATCAGCACTGTCAGCCAGCGCTTCACTTGCAACTCTTCGCTTATGGTAACCGTACAGCCAGATCATCCAGCCCTCCTGCCTCCTATCTGAGTAACATTTCCATACTCACACCATCTAGACCTGTGGACTTTCCTTTTTTTCTCTTAGTTTTGCGCCGTAATAATTTGTTCCATTTGATTTCCATAATCTCCTTCCTGTCCTTTACCTTCACCCCCATCCTACTCTTTGAAAATCCTCCTCAAATCTCTCGCCACCCATTATTCCATTCATAATCCTCTAAAATATTCCCCCCATCTTTTTCTCACCATATCCTCCCTCCTATCCATTCCCATTCCCCTCCCTTAACCCTCTCTTCTAACCTCCTTCTTCTTCTTGTTCTTTTTTTTATTTCCATTTTTCCAGAGTATACTTGCTCCCTGTTGTCAAAAGTAATATGTCACTTTCTACACATTCATTGTTTGCAATTTTCATCTTCGCCCTCTCCACCTGCCCTCCTTTGCTTCCATCTCTAACCTCTGCTATTCATTCCATCCCACGCTTTTTCCCTTCTTCTCCTATTCCCCAACATTTCACATAGACCGTCTTTTTTCTTTTTCCACTACTTATCTTTTTTGTTCCTCACTTCCACCAATTCAACTGTTCCTTTCCTTCTACTTGCTCCCACCCTTTTTAACTCCGCATACCCTTCTGGCCGCTCTCAGAATTGTCTCTTTTAATATCTCTTCCACTCTCCTCCACATCCTTATTTATCCCACGTCCTTCTTCCTCGTACCTTTCCACCGATGCGACATACTCCCACCTCTCTAACACTGCGTTTCTTACACAAGTCTCACATACTACTTTTTCCAAAACCTTTATCGACTTCTATTTTTCCCATATTTTTTTCTCTTGTCTCTAAACCGTACCCGTCTCGCCCCTACCCTTAACCTAGCAACCACCGTATAGAGTGACTCAGATAACCCACGTACCTGCCCCTCCTGAATCATTTTACATCCTAGGTAATCTGCCTTCTAATCTCTCCTCTATTTTATACACACATAATCCAGTAACGCCCTCCCCCCGTTATCTCACTCTTCCATGGTAGTATATATGATTTTCTACTTTTCTTGAAACCAAGTATTCCCACTATGCACAATCTTCTAGTCAACACAATAACTCTAACAAGACTTTCTCCATTAACATTCCTTTCCCCTAACCGCCAAAATGGACCTATAATTCCTTAAACCTCATCTCCTCTCTTCCACTCCTGCATTCAAATCTCCTAATAAACAAATTTTATCATTAACCCCGAAAATTTCCCAACATTCATTCACTCAGAGACAGACATTCTCTCTCTTCTCCTCCTCCCTCGCTCCATTTACTGGTGCAAACGCGCATATAAAAACCCACCATTTCCCCCCACCACATTTGCACTTTAACCCACATTATTCTTAAAGAATATCGACCTATTTGCACACTTTACGTTCAGTCTTATCCCACACCGTCTTTCTTCATAACTATTCTAACCGCGCGCCTTCCCTTCGCCCCTCACTCTTCCCAAAATGTTTCGTTTCACGACCCGAAAATCTACCCTTAATTTCCAAAGAACCATCTCCTTCTATCCTTTCAGCTTTGTTTCTGTCAACCCTAGCACATCCACCCTTTTTCTTCGAACATTAACCCACTTCTTCCCTTTTTCAGATCCTCATTTATCCCTCTCACATTCATGCACCCACTCTAATCTAATCCTCTTTGCCCATCACATCTCTTTACTCTCCTTACTCTCCTTATGCTTCTGACCCTCTTATTCACAATACACTCTACTTTCCTTCTAATTCTCACACTTGAACAAGCCTGCACGCTTACCGGGATCCCACAACCTGAGGCACTTCCAACCTGAGGCCCTTCCCAATACCTCAAGCTCCAAACCCCGTTCAAACAAAATCACATAATACAAAAACATCTATAAGTAAAATACGAAGTTATTGTGTCAAATATCAATATATATTTTATCAGTATAGTCATAATGCTTTGTATATTATTACACTATAAAATATATTTATATGATTAAAAATATTTATATATATTACTATATAATATTATTATATTTATAAATATACTAAATTATATATATATATATTGCAAGCTGGGTTGAAAACACTACAAAGTTGTAGTGCAGATTTGAAACAACTTTATTTTGGTGTTCACTATTCAGATACAAACTGAAAAGTACTAAAAAGTAAGTCCTTTAAGATGAGTTTTCAACACCCCAACTTTACCTTGAATCTTTTATTTAAAACAAAAATATATATAATACGCCAGATTACAGTATAGTTTAAATATCCTTACATTCTTACATGCTAAAGAAAAACCTGCATAGTACAAAATCTCACAGAAAATCAGATTTTGTCTGTACTGAAGGTATTTCTAATGAAGATTGGTACTTTTGAATCATCGACAAACATCGAAATACTATAACAAGTAGTATTAACTAGAAACAGATGGAAACATCCAAAAGTTATTTGCGATAAATATAGTGAGTGATTATTATAGTTCAGTAAGTGAATAATGTTGATTAATAACAGACAAATATATATACAAATATCATTCTTAAGAAGGGTGGGGGGGGGTGATAGGAGTACTCCTCCAGTCTATTAGTTCCATGTAGGAAGTGGCTTAGAGATTGACGTTTAAGGTGCCTTTTATCAAAGCAGCGAACTTGCACAATGGTGGAGGAAATTTTCTTTCCTTGCTTGAAGAATTTGTTGCAATGAAAATCTTTTTATTGTTATCCCGTTCATACCTCAACACAAGCTAAGCACAAAGTTTTCGGATGACAAAAATAGGCAGTTTTTAGGAGCACTGTATGAAATGATGTTCTGATCCCTCAGGAGGTAAAGCTTTTGATATCGTGTGTACCCAAAAGTGAAAATTTCTTTGCACGCATTCTTGACAGAAAAGGGATGGAGGGCGGATATAGAACCATCTGGGGGCATAGAAAGTTCAGTACAATCGTACCAAATACGCCTCAGATCATCAGATTGCGGATTCTGTGAAAACGTACATCAAAGCAGTCCTGTTAGCTTTAAGTTAGCCACCTTGCTATGGCTTAAGACACCCTCGGCTGTGCAGTTTTCAATCCGCATATTCACTTATTGAATCTGCATTTTGTTACCCCTTTGCCTGAATAAAATAAAAGATTTCATTTAGTAAATAATCAGCTGGTCAGGAACTTAGAATCTTTCGTAAACTGTTTCAGGAAACATCCAACTTACAGGAGCTGGTAATTTGAGTTGAATAGATTAAGTGATGGGTTTGGTTCTGAGGATGCAAATGAGAGCAGATTTGGTTATAGGTCCTTCATGTGCCGAATGGGGCCAGTTGATCTTCCACCTCTAACTCAACATCGTAAATAAACTTCCTCGAGTGGCAAGTTCATTAAAATGCAAACATATTCATATGAGCCCATTGAAGTGGTCCTTTAAGATGTAACTCCAACAGTGTGATTATTCCATTCCTTGTTACCCGTATTCACAGGAGTTGCATCGCAAATCACTGCTCTTAAAATTTTCTGTAGATCTTGTTCGTTCAAAAATACCCAGAATTTCATTAAATGCATCTCGAGATCTTCCTGAGTTAGGACTATCGTGATCGATGTACATGCATCTGGACACATGACACTAGCACGTAATGTTTCTTCTCTCTCAAACTTTTCTACGCACACCTCCAGTATCGACAAGGGTTTCATCTATTTTTCCATCGAACCAATGCAGACCATACCTCTGTGTGGCAGCAAATGCTCCTCTGACTGTTTGTCTCTCCCAGTATTTTCTTTGGCGGTTGTAACTTTACTCTTGAGGATCAACAACGTTTTTTTGGTGACAGAGAAGTCCGAGGTTCCTTGGGCAATTGACATTAACTATGAGACATGCAACTCTATTGCTCACATTTGTCCTCTCTTCTAATGCTTTACACAACTCAGGATTCTGGTTTCTATTTTGAGGGTGACCATTCTTCCATTTTCTTCTGATTCTAATGGAAAATGATTCTTGCTAAGCACATAGTCTTCTCATACTGCCCTGAACTAATTGATCAATCTGAACTTAACACATTTTTTGTCAGGTATTCTTTGTGTCTCATTCAATTTACTTTCAAATGGCAATCTAGTTTTACTTTTCCTTTCCTGAATTTTCATGTTTTTCTCTGTTCTTTCCTTGTTCACCTTTCCTATTATCATGCGTCTTGAAGTGTTTTTGATCAAGCCAAAATTGCCCTTATACCAATCAGGGATTTTCTTTTCATGGACACTTGACATTTTGATTTACGTTCAACAATACCATTTATGAGAACACACTTGACGCGCATAATGACGAACGAGACGAGAAAAATGATTTTATTTAATCTTGATATGTTAGAGATAGATTTGTTTAAATATTATCTTGAATATTTTCAATCAAAATCATAATTGACATTTCCACTATTAGTCTCTTTCAGTTTCAACTATAGACACTTTTCACAATTCTATTGTTGGATGCCTGTTTATTGTTATATGCCTTTAAACTTCTGTTGGCATCTAAACTTGGTTGCTAGAAGGAGTAACAGTCTGGACATCCTTTGTTGACTACTTGAATGGAAAACTTGTAGGACTCTAAAAACATGCCTCAGCCCGTGGTAGCTGATTTTGCGACAAGTGGCTTGTGGATACATACCGAAATATATGCAAATAGCCTTTACTTTATGCCTTTGTTTGCACATAGCCATGATTAACGTCTTGCAAATAATAGTAAATAAACAACTGCTACCCACGGACTTAATTCTCAAACGTTCAGAATAGTCCCTGGATCTGAATGAGACAGAAAAAAGTAGGCTCTCAACTTGTATTAATAACCAAATTTTGAAGAACAAAACATATAAAATTCATAACTTAAAAAATAGTAAAAAAAGCTGAATAGTTCAAAACCCTTTTAAAAAACTAAAGTTTGGGTATGATTTGACAAAAATGCAAAATGATTTATTGTCCCACTACAGGGAAGCCAAGGAGCACCAATTTGACCATGTTTGGTTATACCACCAAAATTCAACCCAGCTTTAATATATAATATAATATATATAGTATATATAATTAATTTAATATATATGATATATTATATATATTATATATATAATATATAATATATATATATTAATATATATATATTATTATCATATATATATATATATGTATATATATATGTATATATATATATATATAATATATATATATATATATATATATATATATATATATATATATATATATTAATATATATATTTAATAATAATATATTATTATATATATATTATATATATATATATATATATATATACATAAATATATATATATATATATTATATACATAATATAATATATATTAATATTATAATATATATATATATATATATAATATATGATATATAATAATATATATTTTAATATATAATATATAAATTATATTAATATATATATATAGTATAATATTATATATTATATATAATATTATAGTATATATATATATATAATATATAATATATAGTATATTATATATACTCACATATATTTATTATAAGTATATATTATATTATATATATATATATATAATAATATATATATTAATATATAAATAGTATATATATATAATATATATATATATATATAGTAATATTAAATATATATAGTATATATATTATATTATTATATAATATATATATATTATAGTATATATATATATTAATATATATATATATATATTATATATTATATAATATATAGTATTATATATTATATATATATATTATATATAGTATATAATACTATATAAATATATATATTATATATAAATAGCTATATATATATATATATATATAAGAAGAGAGAGAGAGAGAGAGAGAGAGAGAGAGAGAGAAGAGAAGAAGAGAGGAGAGACGAGAGAGAGAGAGAGAAGAGAAGGAAGAGAAAGATGAGCAGTAGTAGAACAGATCATGGAGACGAGAGAGGAGGAGAGAGATAGATGAGATGGAGAGCACGACCTAATTATTAATAACCGGGGGGCATATGAATAAAAAATTAGTATCGGAATGGTGGGTAATGCTATCTCTCAGAATTATTTACCTACGCTAAGATGGCTGCCTTCTTTCATTGTTTGTAACGAAAAAAAATAAATTTTAAATTTTAGGACGGTGTTTGCCGGAAAGCCGCGCAGGCCGGTCTGGCATCATGAGGGGCGACGTGGAGACCCACCGTCTGATATTCGTAATTAAAAAAAAAGTGTCATGGGTTTCCTTTAATTCACTGCTACCAACTTTCGTATGAACTAACATACAAATTTAAACTGATAATATAATTGCCTAAGGTCTTATCTTCTATTTTATAAGCTTAAACATGGGAAGGCTCAAAAAATATATTCCCAATTTCTTTTTACTTTTTGTTAGTATTTTTTTAAATTATATATGATAATTTCAACATTACAAAGAATAGGTTTGTAGTCTTTTCTAGTTTTTTCTTATATCTCAGAGAATTTCTTATAAAATGCATTTTCCCATTAATTGCGCGAAAATTTCGGTAAGCTTAAATTTTCTTTATTGCTCCCTACCTCGGTTATTAAAGGTCTAAATATATAACTATATATATATATCTCTGATAGATAAGATAAGTATTATATTATGATATATATATAGGTATAAGTATGAAAATGATTAAATATTTATATTATTAATAACAATATATCATTATTTAATATAAGTATAATAGTATATTATATATATATATATTAATAAGTGTATATATATATCGTATAGGAATATATAAATACTCGATTACTTAATAAATATAAAAGGTAGATTATAGACATATATATATATATATAATATATATTATTTGAAACCATACTTCAAAGGTTATAATAAGAGAAAAAGCTTAAAAAAAGTACGTAATCGAGAACAACTGTTGCCATTCCTCTTTCGAGAGTTTATTTGACTTGCTATGCATGGTCAGAATAAAAAATGTTATACAAATTCTGCAACAATAAAATTATAAAAATATGGAAAACAAAATAAAATTTAAAATCCATGCAAGAAAAGACAGAGTGGCTTCACATTCTTAATAATTTTGATCTTATCAAAAAAATAATTATTTCAAAAGTAAGTTGTTAATATATCTGATATTTAAATTTTTAAATGATTGGATCAAAATTTGAAAAATCCTTCCCCTGATTATAAAAATTATTTTTAGTAGAAATGAAAAAGGACTCAATGCAATTGATTTAAGTTTTTATCTTCGGAACGAAAGATAAAAACTTAAATCAATTGATTGAGTCTCTTTTCATTTTTAATAAAAGTAATTTTAAAACATATCAGAAAGAATTTTTCATTTTGATCCTCACAATCATCCCAAAAGATTTTATTAATCAGAATCATATTATAGGACTTATCTCTTGGAATGTATAAATTTAATTCTCTTTGATAAGAAATAAAACAAAGGATTTAAGAAATGTGACTCCACTCTGGTCTTGTTGTTTTAATTAATATTTTTATTTTTTATTTTCAATATTATTATATTTTATTGTGTTTATAATATTTGTAAAACATTTTTAGTATCCTTGAAGAGGAGACCAAAGGATATATAAAGGCTCAATCTCGTATATATAACTGGAAACTTGTTTCTATCGTTTAGTGTAAATATTTTTCTTAAGCTTTTCCCATTTATTTTAATTTTGCAAACGTGCTATTTCAAATATATTAATAATATAATTTACAAGAAGCTTGAGTGTTGAAATAAGAGCTCTTTAATTTAAAATTTCTAAATATATACTATATTATATATATATATATATACTTAATATATATATATATTATTTATATATATATAATATATATATACAATATAATATAATCATATAATATAGTATATATAACTATATTATATAAAATAATAAATATTATAATATATTAACTGTATATATATATAAATAGCTAATATATAATATTAAATTTTTGTTATAACAACAAATATATAATTTTATATCTTGACATGAACTTTTAAGATAGTAAATATTATATATAAATATATATATATATATATATATATATATAAAGCGCAGACAAGGTATGTACCTAATTCTCCACTCACAAATGAATGGCTAATTATTCTGCTGTTTCACACTTTACACTTACTCCCAAAATTGGAACAAACATGGAGTGCTGTCTGTTCAAAACTAATACGAATTTACTGTTCAGAGATATTCAAATATAAGCCTCTTTTTTTTTAATTGATGATAATTCTGAAGACTCTTTTTTTTGCAACTGAAAATCGAGAAATTTATTAAGTCGTTTAATTTATTAAACTTTTTTTTTTATTGTATTATTTAGTCTCTCGTCTTCTCTCCATCTCAATCTCTTCCTCTCTCTCTCTCTGCTCTCTCTCTCTTCTCACTCTCTCTTCTCTCTCTCCTCCTCTCTCTCTCAGTCTCGGCTCTTTCAGTATCTCTGATAGAAGGAAATTAAAACCTTTAATGGAATTAAATGAATTTGATAAAAATTGCGTAAAAAAGAAAATTTTTTTGTCTTTAAATAAGGTAGGACTCGACATTTAACGATCTAAGTTGTTGATTAGTTTCTTTTTTTCTTTATATCTATTCTACTTTAAGGCGGGAAGTGGAGGAAACTAGTGTAAAACGTTTTATTTGTCTACCAGGATATTAATAAAACTTTGAGATTATAATTTTTACTTAGATACTTGTATAATACTTCAACACTGCTTGTTGGAACCTTTGTTGCAAGTAAGGAAAGTGTTTCACGATTTGTGACAGAATGACATTTAGAATTCACAACAGCAGCTAAGCTCTTATACAATTTAGATTTCTTAGATATATATATATATATATATGATATATATATTATATATATAGGATATAAAATATTATTATATATATTATGAAGTTTTTACTAATATATATTATATATATATATATATATATTATTATATATTATAATATATATTTATATATACTGATATATATATTATATATTACTATATTATTATTTATATATATCATATACTATATATATATATTATATATTAATATAATATAGTATATATATATATATATATATATATAATACTATATATATTATAATATATATATATATAGTATATAAATATACTCGTAAACATATTTTCTACAAGTTCTATATGTAAATATTATTTTATTACACCAAGTATATCACTTTCTATATATATATATTATATATATAAAATATATATATATATATTAATATATATATATGTTATATTACCGGGCTAACGAACTAACGGGCTAACGGCTAAATCTAAACGAGGAAATTACTATCTTAGGATAACGAGAAGAGATTTCTTCACGAGGGCAACAGGCCTAGCAACCCGGCCCTTCATAGTTCCTGCTTAAAGTTAAAACTCCCCCAAAAGAACTGGCCTAATGATCATCGGAGTGTACTCGTGCAAGGAGCTCAGTTCTTCTGGTTTGGGAAAAACACCAAGAAGGAAAGAAGATGTTTCAGCTCAAACGATTAATACATATGTTAGAGCTCTGTTTCCCCTGACAGGGTGAACCAACCCTTCATGGGAAGATTGATGAATAGGTTGATAGATATTTCAAGATCTAGAGCCCTTGTGTTGATATCAGATTTTTCTGACAACGGTGGACAAGTTCATAATCTTCACAGTTTGGAAGGCACAAGAGAGGAAAGAGGTAGTTTGAAAGTCAACGATGTATATTCAGATATGCTCTGATGATCCGCGCATCTCGACAGGAGTTGACTACACTCTTTCTGTGAGAACGATGAGAAATGAGAAGTTACCAAGGCTAGCAACCACCTAAGTCCTATCAATGAATCTAATGGCGGCAACAGCAAATTATTATTCCCTTAAGTTGTAACCACTTGACTATATAGAGAGGTTGTATTGAAATGGAAAATCGAAAGGTTCGTACTCAGTGTAAGAGACGAAGAATAAAGTCATAATTATAGAAGAGCTCTCCAATCAATTAACAAATCACAAATATTTATATGTTAAAATTAACGAAATAGGGAACAAAGATGCGTTTCTGTAAAATAGTGTACTGAGTATTTTGGAAGCTTTTTTACATCTCATGAAAAAAAACTTTTTTTAAGCAAGGTAAAACAGTTGGATTTATTAGCAGGAGTAAGGAGCTTGATGAAAATTGTGATGAGAAGGCCCAACTATATTGAAGATCATTTTTTTAATTTTCAATTAAATTGCATTAAATAGAAGAAAAACCGCAGCTGTTTTCGAGCTCTAAAATGTCTAATTTGAGCATTGTTCCTAGATCTTTGATTAGTTTTTTTTTTATATTAACTTGAAGAAAAGCTATGTTCCAGACATTTTTGAGTACAAATATAAAATTTTAATGCTTTCTATATTGATGTTAAATATTATTTAAGAATAGTTAATGGGACAAAGTGTTAGGGAGGTGGTATACGAATTATGATGGAAAAAACTAGTAATAAAAATGTATCTTTAGATAGCGCGTTTCAAATTCGTAAAAGATCAAATTTTTCTTTCTTACTACAGTACATAAAAATAAGCTTAATGCAATATTAGGATGTGGATAAATATGATGGATAAAAGTTAAAGTTCAAGTTTAATATTATCAAAAAAATTTATCATGATAACTAATGTTATTGCTTCAAATGACTTCATGCGAATATAAGCTTTTCAAACATGGGCTGCTATTTATACTTGGTGTATACAGCCATTGAAAGCATTTCGAAAACTAACCTCTGAGCTATTTTATTTGCTTTATCCATATATGATATAAGCTTTTCAAAGGCTAAAAAATATCTATGAATTTGCTGAGCAACTATGACGAGGGCAATGTTCCGTTTTAATATCTATGAAAATTAATTTTTTATTTAATTATTTAGTGATTAATGTATCTTTTCGATCGATGCCAGAATTTTAGACGAGAAATTGAAAATTACCTTGCTATCAGGATGCATGGACTCCTAATTTCCTATGATTGATTTTAATTTTTTTGCTTGTGGTTCTTTACACGTTCTTATATAATTAGAAAGGTTCACTGCTATCAGATTTGTCAGGTAGAGATAATCTTGACTTAGAGTGTTCTTGCATGAGGCGAGTTTCATTTTGTAATCTTTGCAAAATTGCCCTTGCTCGTGGCTGCAACGAAAAGAAATCAAGTCAATCAAGTAATTTTTCTCTCTATGTTGATGACCTGGCGCTCTATATTGCAGGTGCCAGGCTGAAAATTTTTTGAAAGACAACTTCAGCTAGCTTTTGAGAATATTTCACAATGGGGTAATTTCCATGGCTTCTATTTCTTACCCACAAAAACCTCAGCAGTACTTTTTAAGAAAAAGGGAATCGAAGAACCTGTCACCTTCCTCCTGCAAACCTAACCTTATATGGCTCACCCGTTCCTGTAACTTCACAAGTCAAAGTTCTAGGACTCATTCTAGATGACCACCTAACATAGGCGCCGCACATTAAACTCCTGAAAGCGACTTGTCATCGCTTGCTTGCCCTATTATGTCATCTCGCCTCAAAATCTTGGGGTGCTGATTGCAATTCCCTTTTACGTCTCTACATCGTCCTAACCCGATCGAAGCCGGACTATGGCTGCGTAATATACGGTCAGACCTCCCCAACTCTACTCCACCTGTTAGATCCCTTACAAAACTAGGCGATTAATCGTATATCCACTAGATCCTTCCGATCGTCCCCCAGGGAGAGCCTTGAAGCTGAATCCAATGTGATGCCACTCTCTCTTCGAAGGGAATACATCATGTGCACAAGTTATCTTCTCTTTCAAACCTCAATACCATCTGCTCTAACACCGATTCTATAAGAGATATCTCAGCCATTTGTAAGAACAGTTTATAACATTCTTAACTTCCACAACATCCCTTTGCGAAAGGTGCTCCCGTTTTTTTATGATGAAGGGTATACACCTTGGTTATTCACTGTTCCCACCGTTTGCCTGGTCCTGACCTCTCTCTCTCTCTCTCTCTCTCTCTCTCTCTCTCTCTCTCTCTCTCTCTCTCTCTCTCTCTCTCTCTCTCTCTCTCTCTCTCTCTCTCTCTCTCTCTCTCTCTCTCTCTCTCTCTCTCTCTCTCTCTCCAAATCTAGCCACCCCGTTGCCTTGTTAAAGGCATCATTCCTGTCTCATTCAGTAGTCCAAGGTGTATTTATCCCAGTGTTTACTGACGGCTCTAAAGCAGGGGACAGTGTGGGTGTGTCTGCTATCTTTCCTGACCGCAACCTCTCCCATACCCTCCCTCCTCATGCTTCAATTTTTACGGCAGAATTAATGGCTATAATGATTGCCCTTTCTCGAATTCTATTCCTTAACCAACACCACTTCTATGTAATTCGCTCAGCGCCCTCCAAGCGCTTAAAACCCCTTATTCTAAAAACACAATGGTATCCGCTGTACAACAATTTCTTCGGCTGCTTCCACTCTCGTAAGAAACAAATCATATTATGTTGGACCCCTCTCACGTAAGGATAACTGGCAACGAAATCGCTGACAGAGAGGCCAAAATGGCCGCCTCTTCTTTTCGGAGCTGTTTCTAGGTACCTCCCTGATGCCATTCGATAAAGTCGCCTCCCATCAACTGATTATTATCCTGCCCTACGACAAAGGCTTTCTGTCTTAATGGCAAGATATGCTGGACAAGAGATTCAGCGAGGGGCGAAACTTAGAAATATAAAGCCGAACATTGGTAAGTGGTCTTCCTCTCACCGACGAAAGCGCTTGCACGAGGTGATACTTGCACGCCTCCGTATTGGCCACACTAATATCACTCACAGCCACTACATGTCACGGGATCCTCCTCCCATCTGCAAATTTTGCCGTTGCCATACTCCGCAATCTGTTCACCATATCTTCATTGATTGTCCCCAACTGAACCCCATTCGCCGTCGTCATTTTCCTACTTTATGGTCCATAACACCTTCTAAAAGGTTATTCCATATCTTATCTGAATCCTCCCACTTTAATAGTAACTTTCTCTTCCAAGAATTGAATATTCTTTACATTTTTTTTATGTAATATTAGGACTATTTATAATGTAAGGATATCTTTTTATTTAGCTTTTTATTTATTTTTGACTGAATATTCATTTCGCCATTCAAATTTTCTATACATTTAAAATATGTATTAAAACCAGGACCCACCCATGGATTTGATTATGCCATCCAGTGTGCCTCCTCTCTGTGGGCCGTGCTCTCTCTTTACAGAAACTCTGAATATATATATATATATATATATATATATATATATATATATATATATATATATATATATATATATATATATATATATATATATATATATATATATATATATATATATATATAATAGTTAGCTAGTTGGTTAGTTAGGGCAATAGGACGATAGTCAGAGGGTTGAGAGGTGCTCCCCTTTTTCAGCAAGCTTTTAATGAGTGCACTCTTCCAGCAGGAAGGAAAGGTCGAAGTTGGTAGACAAAGACGAAACAGTTTACCAAGGCAGAGTGCAAGCTCAGAGGCACATTTTCTTAATACACAAAGTATACCGTCAAGACCATGTATACTCCTTCTTAGTATTAACTTCTGAGAGAGCAGAAATTACATGTTTAGGAAAAATTACTATATTATGCACAAATAAGTGGAAGGGAAATGGAGAAGGACAAATGGTTAAGAATAGTAGTTTAAAGTTGAATTAAATCCAAAGGTCTAAAGTGTTCATCTTTAGAAAAAAGTAAAGAAGAAACAAAACTAATAAATGAGGAAGAAGCCAAGTTCGATTTAACATTTTTTATGCTAGAGCGTACGCTATATTCCCTCTGTGTATGTGAGGCTCGAAAGAGACGAACTATTTGGCATTTCATTGTAAAGGAAAAAATTAACTCGACAAAACACACAATGTGCCCAATGGAGGTACTTTATATATATATATATATATATATATATATATATATTATATATACTATATATATATATATATATTATATATAATATATAATATATATATATATATATATATATATATATATATATATATATATATATATATATATGTGAGTGCGTTGGTTTTGTGCTTTTGAAAGATAGAAAGATGAGAAGATTATGAGCACTTATATCACTGTTTCGTATTCTTACGAAATATAAATTTAATATTCATTGATAGCACAATTAACATTCTTTAAATCTAGATAAGGAAATGGTTTTAAATGTATTATATAAAATTAGTGACTTCCGAATTTTCAAATGATTTTTATCAAGGACCATAGTTTGTACTGAATTTTTTATGAATAAATAGAACGCATATTATATATATATATATATATATATAAGTTATAAGAACATATATATATATAATAATAAATATATATTATATATATATATATATATATTATATATATATATATATATATATATATAATGTTAAAGAAAGAACATATAATAGGAGGTAAAGAATTAACGCCTTCTCCGCGATTAAACCACGCCATGTAGCGACTGAGACAATATACCCGGTGCGTTACGACTGAGCTATCCTCCAAGCCAAAAACTTTGGATTCAAGAAGTTATAAAGAAACAGCACGCTCCTTCAAGGGCGACATCACCAGTGTCCAGGCCTGTTCCTAGTCCCTCGTTCGTTTATATTGTAGATGTTAAATATTGCATAATAATCGCAATTAAATATAAGATGTTAAAGAAAGAACGTATAATAGGAAAGTAAAGAATTAACTGCCTTCTCCGGATTGACCCACCGCCATGTTGCGACTCTGACAAAGTATACCCGGGGTTGGCGTTACACTGAGCTATCCTCAAGCCCAAAAAAACTTGGATTTCAAGAACAGTTGTATTAAAGCAACCGAGCTCCTTCAAGCGACATCACCAGGTGTCCGCCTGTCTATCCCTCGTTCTTTTGCCTAATAATCGCAATTTATTAAGATGTTAAAGAAAAGAAAGTATAATAGGAAGGTAAAGAAATAACTGCCTTCTCGGGATTGAAACCACCGCCATGTTGGCGACTGAGGACAATATACCCTGTGCGTTACGACTGAGCTATCCTCCAAGCCAAAAAACTTGGATTCAAGAACAGTTATAAAGCAACCGAGCTCCCTTCAAGGCGACATCACCAGGTGTCCAGCCTGTCCTATCCCTCGTTCTTTATATTGTAGATGTTAAATATTGCATAATAATCGCAATTATATAAGATGGTTAAGAAAGAGATATAATAGGAAGGGTAAAGAATTACTGCCTTTTCCGGGATTGAACCACCGCCATGTTGCGGGACTGAGGACAATATACCCGGTGCTTTACGACTGAGCTATCCTCCAAGCCAAAAAAAACTTGGATTCAAGAACAGTTATTATAAAGCACGAGCTCCCTTCAAGGCGACATCACCAGTGTCCAGGCTGTCCTATCCCTCGTTCTTTATATTGTAGATGTTAAATATTGCATTAATAATCGCAATTATATAAGATGTTAAAGAAAGAACATATAATAGGAAGGTAAAGAATTAACTGCCTTCCAGGCGCGGCTTTACGGGGGAAGCACAGGAGGCCGGGTCTCCTCTAAAAAAAAAATAAAAGCAAACTAAAGTAATAAAAATAATTGCAAATTACGATTTATTACTATTAAAATAATGTTTAAAATGTTGTACAAGGACGAGAACGCAAATTTTACATTAAGATCATTTATTCTCTTGCGAAACATTACTTTTCATAAGGATCATTGACTGGAGGAATTTCGATTTGTGCCTCCAAGAAAGCATAATTATAATGCTTTCAAAACACTGGTTGTCATGGCAACGTAAAAGAAACCTTATTCTTATTTTGTCTATTTTGAGGATTTTTCCACAAAGCCTCCTCTCAAAAAATATATTTTTTATATATATATAATATAATATATATATATATAATATAATATATATATATATAATATAATATATATATATATATAATATAATATATATATATATATAATATAATATATATATATATATAATATAATATATATATATATATATATATCATATAAATATTTATAATATATATATATATATAGATATATATATATATATATATATATATATATATATATATATATATATATATATATAATATATATATATATATATATATATATATATATATATATATATATATATATATATATAGAGAGAGAGAGAGAGAGAGAGAGAGAGAGAGAGAGAGAGAGAGAGAGAGTTATTCTAAAATTTACTATATTTTATAGTTGTATTGTTGCCGGATTCAACTGTCATCGGCAATCAGTCACAATTTTCAAATGGACAAGGACAAAAATAAACCCTTAATAGAGTTTACCCATTTTCATACATTAAATTAAATAATTAATTAAAAAATTAATAATTAAATCTTAAAAAATGTTACAACCTTTATAAAACAGCAAATCATAAACGCCTTCGCTACGAAAATTATTAACAGTTCCCCCAAATTCCCCGTCCCCCAAATTTCGAAAAAATTAATTGTTAGGTTTTTTAAGAAAATTGTTCAGTGGCAGGCTTCAGGCATAATATATTATATATATATATATATATATATATAATATATTATATATATATTGAAAGTGCCCTCCCATGTTTTCGCACCCAGCCGCCACTGCTGCCTCTCTCCGATTGAACCACCGCCATTGTTGCGACTGAGGAACAATATACCCGTGCGTACGACTGAGCTATCCTCCAAGCCAAAAAACTTGGATTAAACAGTTATAAAGCAACCGAGCTCCCTTCAAGGCGACATCACCAGGTGTCCAGCCTGTCCTATCCCTCGTTCTTTATATATATATATATATATATATATATATATATATATATATACTATATATATATATATATATATATAATATATATATACCTATATATATAGGATAATATATATATATAAATATATATATATATTATATATATATATATATATATATATAATATATAAATAATATATATATATAAATATATATATTATATATATATAATATATATATATATATATATAACATATATTAATATATATATAAATAATATAATATATATATATATAATAATATATATATAATATATATATATATAATATATAATACATATATATATATATAATATATATATATATATATATATATAATATATATATATATTATATATATATATATATATATATATAATATATATATACTATATAATTGTATATATATATATAACATATATATATATATATTATATATATATATATATATATATATATAAGTATATATATATATAAAATATTAATATATATTATAAATATATATATTATATATATATATATATATATGTATATATATTATATAGTATATATATATATATATATATATATATATATATATAATATATATATATATAATATATAATATATTATATATATATATATATATATAAATATATATATTATATATATATAATGTTTATATATTTTAATCATTTATAGTATTTATTTAGTATATATTATATATATATATATATGTGGTGAACGTGTGTGTGTGTGTGTGATGTGTGTGTGTGTGGTGTGTGTGTTGTGGTGTGTTGGTGTGTGTGTGTGTGTGTGTGTGTGTGTGTGTGTGTAATACAAAATGTCTGGAGTCCAGGCAGGAAATTGAAATTTAATTCTCGTTCCGTTCCAGACGGAATATCTTTTCTTTCTGAAAAATGTGATTATTCATTAGATATAAAAACATTCCTTCTAACTATCAGCAAAGATATTACGGTAATTATTTTTAGACTTTCTTCCCAACCGCAATCCCAGTCTTGACTACATGCAATTTTAAGTTGAAAAGAAAATACAAGTTTTATAAATAATGTATTCAATACCCAACCAAAGTCATAGCCTCTCAGTAATGTCAAACATGTAATTTTTAACTTTAAGCTTTAATTTTGTATTTTACGATATGCCCACGACTCAAGACGAGGCTCCTTCATGACAAATATAAAATGCAAAGAACAGAAACGCATATATTTAACTATGTAATACTACTGGGTTGCTGGAGAAGTGTTTTTCAAAACCTGACAAAATACTCTTTTTTTCTTTCTTTCTTTCCTATTCCAACCTCTTGTCTATCATGGTCTAGTATGAAGAACTTACTGTCGTCAACAGAGTTTAAATAAATAATAATAAAAAATATAAACCTGAATCAT
>JABUQX010063512.1:15000-22500 GCA_015478945.1 Trachelipus rathkii | reverse complement strand
TATCTAACTTCATTAATCTTAATATCAAGCCATCACATTAGCAATGTTCATCTGATTTTGATAGAATGGAGGGTATTATTTACACTATCTCAAAAGGCCCAAATAACAACATTATATAGTAAGGAATATTCGTAATGTAACGATTAAAGAAAAACTCTATTGTCAGCTATTAGACATTAAGACACTGCTTTGAAGGAGCAGAGGCCTACGTATATAGTTCCATTGCAAAGATTTTTTACTCCATCACTATAATGTACGGTCCCCATATAGTAAAGTTTATATACCGTATTGTACTGGCGTGATACCTTTAGGTTCCTAAAACTTTATGTAATGATTACAGCATAACTCTCTCACCAGTAGGTAGGCACAGCTATGAAGAAACAATAGCTTACTTTGATCAATTGCAACAAAGATATTTTTTTTTCATCACTATTACGCACACCTTAATATAGCAAAGACCATATTTGAAAAGAGTGAAAATTTAGATTGAGAAAAAATCCTACACTCTCCTTGTTCATCATATATTAATCTACTTGATCGCTATCTATTCCAGGATTTACTAAACCATCTTGATATACTAGTTCTTCAGGCAAATAATAAAGTAGAAATTATTACAATCTGTACACTCTTTTGCACCATAAGAATTATTAAATTGCTGCCGAATAATTCTATATTTTATATTTAAAATAGTTATAGGGAACATATTCTCAAAGCTACTACGACCACACTATAAAGGGAATGTAATGTGTGAAGTAAATTAGAAGAGCAGGATATGTAAATGTGAAGAAATTGGGAGCAGTAAGAAATATAAATGATTGTGCTCAGGTACAGAATCGTATGAAATTAAAACCGGGGACAAAAAGGTAGAATGAAAAGAGAATATGCGGTTTAAAATGTGATAAGGGAATAGGACGACAAAATGTATTGAACGTAAACAATAAAGAGTTTGAAGTAATAATTAGGAGAAAAATGAAACGTTTATAAAACTTATGAGGGAAATCCTATTTCGGGAAAAAAGATTAACAAAATATTCAATAAAAACAGAGGAGGAGGATTAAAAGATATTTTATATACCTTGAATGGTGTAGTAATGTATAAGATTAATATCGGAAATATGAAAAATGGGTCTTTAAAAAATCCTTTAAACCAGAGTAGGAGAAGAGATAAAAAGTAAGTAGGTTGGCGATGCTGGTGCTTATGATTATATATTTTTATGATTTTTCATGTTTTTATTTAAAAAAACAAACATTTGGATTGCCTATAATTTTATGAAAGTAATCTCTCTCTCTCTCTCTCTCTCTCTCTCTCTCTCTCTCTCTCTCTCTCTCTCTCTTTTTCTCCTCTCTCTCTCTCTCTCTCTCTCTCTCTCTCTCTCTCTCTCTCTCTCTCTCTTCTCTCTCTCTCTCTCTCTCTCTCTCTCTCTCTCTCTCTCTCTCTCTCTCTCTCTCTCTCTCTCTCTCTCTCTCTCATTTTCTTGGTCTAGTTCATTTCTCATATCATAGATCCTAGTAAGAGCTTCCAGATTTTTACATAAAAGTCTTCAATTTAGCTACAATGTTTCAGGACATATCTTCTGCTACAACCAAAGCAGTGTCTCCAGGGGAACGATAAGAAAGATAAGCTGCATGATTACTTCGGAAGTATTAACAATATTAGCTAATTTCACTTCAATGTTACCAGTTTGTAAAATTTTATCTTTTGTAATTTCTAAAACAATTCTTCAACTGATTTAAATCACGGTTTTCTGAAGTTTCAAATGTATAAAATAAACCTACTTCACAGGAAATTGAAAACTAAGAAGTTAAAGGTTAGCAAATAATAATAGGCTGATTTAATTAATTACACAGGCCTGCAAAATTTAACTATTGGAAAATAGTATTCACTTTTAGGTGTTCATTATATTGGATTTGTTGTCCTGACTTCAAATTTGACCTCAGTTTTTTCCATCATGTAAAGTTATTTTACAAAAGGGGTATAAAGTTTTAAAAATAAACACAAAATTACAAAAATTTAATAAGTAAAATCTCTAACGCAGAAATAGGAATACAGAGTACAAAATGTGTAGCTAAATAACGCCAAAGCATACAAATATCATTTAAAATCAGTCTAGGTCTTCATAATATCGTTTTCTGTTTTCGTCGATGAATCTTTTGGTACTTTTCCGCTTGTGCTCGTTAATGTGGATTGTCCCTCTTTAGTATCCAGCAGTAATCGGCTATCATGCTGACATTCCATCTTCCCTGATATTGTCTTTCCATTTCCTTTATATCTGGATGAAATCGTTCACCCTGTTCTTCCCTCACAGCTCTTAGATTGTCTGGGAAGTAATCTAGATGTGAGTTGCAACCCAAGTCTTTAAACGTTCTTAACATATTTTCAACAAAATTATTTTGGATCTTTCTTTTTTCCAAGGAAATGTTTCACAACGTCTTTGAATGCTCTCCAAACTTATTTTTCTGTTTCTCCCATCTTTGTTTCAAATAAGCCATCTTTCATAAGTTTTCTAATGTCTGAACCGACAAATATTTCTTCCTTTAGCTTGCCCTCTGACAAATTAGGAAACTTGGTGCAAAGATATTTAAATCTCACTTCATCCTTTGTTAGTGACATCACATACTGCGTCATCAATACTAATTTTATGTAAAGTATGGGAAGTAAAACGTTTTTTTGGATCTACTAAACTCTCTCCTTGTGCATTTTTTTCCCAGGCTGTAGGGATTTTCTGAGTGGCCATTCTTTTTTAATATAATATTGATTCCTATCACGGCTATCCCATTCACATTGTAAACACGGATGCTTTGTGTATCATCCACTGTTTTGTCCTAGTAACAAGGAGAGTACCTTTAAATCGCCACAAATGGACCAACCATGGTCTTTATATTTAAGTGTTGTTAGGATCATCTCCAAATTTTCAAAACACTCTTTCAAACCTACTTCCGTTATTGAGAAGTACAGCTTTGAGATTTCTTTTCTATAAGTCGATAAAGAGTCACCTGTCATTTGTATTGTAGTTAATATAGAAACATTTCATGAGTCCAGGAACATCAGAGCAGTACACTAACTAGATCATCTCTTTGTAAGAAAACTGTTCAAATTCTTCCTTCCTATCTCTAACCCATAAAAACTACGTCTCTTTAAAAAATTTGGTTAACAGATTTTTCCATTCAACCGTGAGCCTAAAACTGCTGAATCTTTAGATAGGCCCAAGTCTCACCAAATCATTCAATTCGGACCGGGATTATAAACATCATCTTGGTCATTTTTATTATCACAAGATTTACTCTCTCTTTCCTGACCATCGCAAACATCAACTAAGATTGCAGGAGCAGAAGGGACAGGTGTTTCTACCCCATGGGGCACAGGACGTATTGCGGATCTTACCTGTGGATACATAATGTATTTTTTGTTTCTTTAAGTTAAAGCCGCTCACTTTACAGAAACAGAATTAACAATCACCGCTGTGATTTTGAGGCTCCCTCCAAATTATGGGGACTAAAAAAATGAAAAGATTGTTTCTAAGCTTCTGACCAATGACGCAGTTCTTCAACACACACTGATAATAAAATGTTCGGCGCCCAGGTCTTGTCTTGGTTTCCTAATCTAACACCAACATATGCGTATACATTTGTAGGCTGACCTTAGATATATATATATATATAGTATATTAAATAAATAATATAGTATATATATATTATATATATATAATTATATATAATATACTATATATATATAATATATACTTATATTATATACATAATAATGATTATATATATATATATATATTTATATTAGATATATATATATATACCTATAATATATAAGACTATATATATAATATACTTATTATTAGATAATATATCGAAGACCTAACTGTATATATACTATGATATATACTATATATTAACACTAAATATACATAAGCACAATATAAGTTTATTAGTACTAACGCCCTATATTACTATTATAATCGATATATATAAATATATTATATTATTCATAGCGTAATATGATTAACTAACGATAGCTATAGTATATACCTACTATATACGATTATATCACACTTTATTAATCTATATCTAATCTATACGTATATACATATAACCTATGATATATAACGAATAATAACTACTATATATATAATATATTATTAATAATATATATAAAATAATAATATATAATTAATATATAATATAGATAATATAATATATATAATATATGCTGAGAGAACGTTCGTTCAAGTCTTCCTCCCACCCGTAGCTGAGCTTGATGAGGTTCATCTCCTGGGGTAGATATAAAACTCGGTATTGCTAAACACAGGTGGGTGCGACTGGTGTTGGCAATTGCCAGGCCTTAAAGTTTGATTTCTTATAGGCCCCCCGCCCCCATTGCTACCCTGAATGAAAGGGAGATAAAGCCACCGTTAAAAAAAAGGAAGTGTAATTAGTATAATACTTATATATATTAATATACTATATATATATATATAATATATATAAATATATAATTATATATATAAATTCATATATATTTATATATACTACATATAATTATATAATATATAGTATATATAAAAGCTAACTCTTAAATATAAAATCTTTATATAATAACCTGTCTATAAAATAAAGAACTAAACTTAGCTATTAATATAACACTATCTATAATCAATAGTTATAAATTAATAGAAATGATAATATATATGAGTACGTATAATCATATATATATATATACTATATATATTACATAGTTAGTTATGGAAGGTTTGAAGCTAGTTATATGAATCACTATAATATGTTATAATTATACATTAATATAATATATATATAATATATATATAATATGCTCGAATGCTTCCCATGACGATCAGGATATATAGTCGTATATATATATAAATTATATAATATATATATATATATATATATATATATATATTATAGATATA
This sequence comes from Trachelipus rathkii, assembly GCA_015478945.1. Classification (NCBI taxonomy): domain Eukaryota; kingdom Metazoa; phylum Arthropoda; class Malacostraca; order Isopoda; family Trachelipodidae; genus Trachelipus; species Trachelipus rathkii. Next base: position 17,561 of record JABUQX010063512.1, on the reverse strand, counting down.
TAAATATATATATATATATATATTATACGATATATATATATATACTTTATATAATATATATATAATACTATATATATATATATATATATAAATAATTATATAATATAATAATATATTATATATTATATATATAATATATATATATATATACTGTATTATATAAGCTTATATATATATATTATATATATATATATATATTATATATATAAACTATACTATAATATAATATATATATATATATAATAATATATATATAATATAATTTATATATAATATTATATATATATTTTTGCGTGTGTGTGTGTGTAAAGGTGTGTGTGTGTGTGTAAAGGTGTGTGTGTGTGTATGTGTGTCTATCATTCCTTATTCGACTCTGATTAGTAAACCTGTTTGATACATAATTAGATGAAATAATTCCTTTCATGTTCACTAAGTTTGGTCTTAAGCTTGCAAAAACCAAATTAATGAGAACATTAAAATAAGTTTTAGAATGTTATTTTAATCAATAGCTTCAAAAGCATATTAATTTATTTTCTTTTTATTTTCTTTTGTAAGAACTGATGAAGACACTATACATATATAGTTTATTTCAAGATTTAAAGTTAATATATATATATATAAATATACTAATAATATATCAAAATAAAATAAATATACATATACCATTATATATTATATATATATTATATATATAATATATATATTATATATATATTATATATATATATTATATATGTATATATATATTATATTATATATAATAAATATATAGAGATATATTATATATATATTATATATAAGATATAAAATTTATATTATATATATATATATATATATATATATATATATATATATCCATATATATAATATTAATAATATATATATATATATATATAGTATATATAATATATAATATATAATATATATATATATTATTATATATATATATATAATATATATTAATATATATATATATATATATTTATATATTATATATATATATAATATATAGTATACACTTTAATATACTATATTAATATTGTATAATATATATATATTATATATATATATACTATATATATATATAAATAATATATTATATATATATATATATATATAATAAAAATAATTATATATATATTAATATATATTATTATATATTATATATATATATAATATTATATATAGTAATATAATATATATATATATATATTATATAAATAATATATATATATAATAATGATATACTAATATACCATTAATATATATATTAAATAGATACATATATACAGCAAATGATATATATATATATATATAATATATACTTATATAATAAGTAACTAACTATATAATATATATTATATAATATATATAATATATAACTATATATACATTATATATATATAAATTATAATATATATATATATTATTATATATATATTTAATATAATATATATAGTGTATATAAATAACATATAATTATTTTATACCATATATATTATATATATATAATTAACTATATATATAATATATAAAATCTATACTATATATATATAAATTTATAGATATATAATTAGATTACATTATATAATATTATAATATAATATATTAATATATATATATATATAAATAGATATATATATATATATATATATATATATAATATATGATATATATATATTAATCATATAAGCGCTGATAGTCTCAACCTCTGAATCGCATATAGTTAGGTGTACTTCCCGTAAAGCCTCTCAAGGACTAGAGAATACTAATTTAACTGTATATATAATATTCATATTAATATCCTTTTAAAAGGCTATTAGTTTGTCGGAATGAATGTACCAAAAAATAGATACTAGCTCCAGCGGTGTACATGATTTTCCTGCTCTATCATAAATTGCTCATCTGTTTTCAATAATCCATAGACAAAATAATTAGATCACATAGTGTAAATATACTAGATAGTTATATAATAATACACTATATATATAATATATTATATATAATATATATAATAAATAGTATTATATATATATATATGAATATATATATATATAGTTATATATTAATATTTATATATAAATAATATATATACTATAATATTATATACAGTATAATTATAATATATATTATATATATATAATATATAGTATAAATATATAAATAGTATATATATATATATAATAGTATTAGTAAATATATATAAATATATAACTTATATTAGATAGATTATATATAGATATATATATATATATATAATATATATAGTAAAAGAATATATAATTAGTATATATATATATTATAATAATACGAGATATATATATAGATAATATATTATATAATATTATAATATATATATATATATATATATATTATATGAAGTAGATATATATATTAATATATATATTTATATATATATATATATTATGAATTATAAATATAGATAGATAGATATTAATAATTAAGATAATATATATATAGTATATATATATATAGATATATAATATATATAATATAATATATATATAATAGATATGTACTACACTCTACACATGATAGAT
>JABUQX010063512.1:0-10000 GCA_015478945.1 Trachelipus rathkii | reverse complement strand
ATATATATAGATAATATATAAATATATATATATATATATATATATTATTATAGTAATTTAATATATATATATAGTATATATATATATATATATTATGATATATTTATTATATAATTATAAAAATCAATATTTATATATATTATATATTAATATTATATAAATATATTATATTAATATAATAATAGATAGATATAGATAGTTATATTATATATAGATATATATATGAATAATATATATATAATATTGTATATATATATAAGTATATATATAGATATATATAATATATAATATGAATATATATATTATTAATATATATATAGTATAATATTTATATATAGTAATAATATATATATATATTAATATTATATATTATATAGTATAATATATATGATATTAATATTTATTATATATAATAATTATATATAAATATATAATTATATATATATATATTTAATATTATATATTATAAAATATACTATATATATATATATATATAATTATATATATATATAATATATAATTATATATATATATATATATATAGTATATATAGTAATATGATAATAATAATAGTGATTAGTAGATATATATATTAGAGTAACTATATTTTTATGATTGTAGGTAATAATAAATATAATACGTATATTTATATATGTCTTATATGGCCTTATATAGTAAGCTCTATATTGAGTTACTATACAAGTATAAATAGTATCAAGCAAGGCTGTCTCCTATACAGGTAGGTAGTCATATAATTAACTATATATATATATATATATATATAGTATATATAGATATATATAATATTATTCTTGGTTGTCGTAATGGACGTCATCAGACCCAGGGAAGGTCCTGTGTTTACAACTAGAAAGAACAGAAAGAAAAGAGCGATGGCCGAAATACCTGACTGGGCAATTTTACCTATTACGTATAGAAAGCCCAATAATAAAATGAGTGGGGACTGAAGAGCGTTGTGAACCCCTATACTCATAGAAGGATATGCGGAAAAAAACAAAAAAAGAAAAAATAGGTTCAACTCGAAAGAAAGAATGAAAGAAAATAAATGAAGTTTGTTGAGCTGGAAAGAATCAAGTTTCAAGAAAGAAGAACCTTTGAAAAAATTAAATGTTCAGATTAATTATATTATCGGCAACATTAATTTAAAATTTTTAAAAATGGAAGAAAAAATTTAATATATTAATCCACACGTCAAACTTATTAAAAAAAAACCCGTTGAAGATAACAAAGTTGTTTATTGCTTATGTGTTCTTTATAAAATATAAATTATGTCGACCAAAAAAAAAAAAAAAACATATAGTGATTCTTTATGCCTGATGTGAATATTGAAATATTAATTACTATGTATATCATATCATCCGAAAGTTTAGTTACAAACCTGACCACCAAGATATCAAGCTAGTATCTTCTCAAATGTGTCTCACGATTTAAAAAAGTCCTATTTTGGCTCGAAACAATCCTTCAAGTTTTTCTTCTTCACTTGCACAGCGAGGGAAATTTATTACGTATAGAAAATGTTAATACCTGCAGTCTGACGCCCACCTGATAATATGAACCCAACATATGTGTTCATAATGTAAATAATTATCGTATGATAATAATAAATGTATAAAATTAGTTGCTAAACTAAGCTGATATGATTAGTAGATAAATAGTGTCAGTTATTAATTTAAGAATGTTGATACATGTTCCACGGGATTAAGCCAGTATTAATAATGGTTAATTTGATGAAAATATTATTATAATTATAAGAAAGGATAAATAGTTATTATATATGCTAGTGTTAGTGATTGAAATATTGTTAATGTGGTATTAATATTATATATATTATTTGTTGTATTTATGTATATTTGTATATATTCTATCTTTTTTTTCTTCTTATACAATATTTATTCATTATAATAAAAGCCGCCTGACGAATCAGTGGTAAAGCTATCAGCCAACAAAGCGAGGCGAGGGTCCCAAGTTTGCAACTGGTCGGGTGGAGAAATGTGAGCTATTCTCTCCTTGGGCTTGGCTGCGTCCTGCTCGGACGTTAATGAGTACACCCCCTCCTCTTTGATTAGGGCCCTGCCCGTGAATGGTGGTTTATAATGATTAAAATATATAAAATATTGGATATATATATATATATTATATTTATAATATACTATTAATAATTAAAATATAAATATATATATATTTATATATATATATATATATATATTATGATATATATATATATATATATATATATATATATATATATATATATATATATATAGTATAATATATAATATATGTGTATGTGTAAGAAAATAAAGAAAATACATACGAATATTTATTGGTCAAGGTTTAATAACCTCTCAGATATGTGTGATTCTTATCAATTATTTCGTTCTTGTTGAAAGAGATAAAAAAATTGTACTCTTCCTCTGACTGTAGTTTTTTTTTTATGGCATGTGTATACTTTCTCTGATACTGGTTTATTTTTTATGCTATGTGCACACTTTCTCTGACCGTTTTATTTTTTATGTTATATGTACACTCTCTCTGACCGTGCATAATCTTTTTATTAAATATTTAATTATATTGATCTATTTATTCATGCTTTAATAAAGTTAAAAAAATATTCAGTGTATTAAAAATTCGAATCGTATGAGGATACTCATATCATGGTTACAAATTGTTTAGTAAGAATAAATTTACTTCTTGCATTTCTTCTTGGTGTAAGGAAACCAATTCCTTCTAAAAGTTCAAACCATGAGTTAATTGGTTTTCTTTTGATATTTTATTATTATCTTCTCTTTGTATTCATGACTTCTGTTTGTTGGCTGTTTATGATAGTTAGTTTTGTTGAAAGCTTTTTAATAGGAGGAAATTATAACGGCAAAGGTAATTCAATATTTCAGGCTTTAACAGTTTTGGAGATCATTGCATCTTACTTTCACTTTTCATTATTATTGAAGGTAGTTTGTTCTATCTCATTTCTTTCATTCTCTTGGGACTTAAGAAAAAATTTGAATTCGGAATTAACTCACGTTTTAGTCTGTAGTTCCAATTATGCTTAAAGTCAATATATACCGTTATTTCAATGTCTTTCTATAATTTTAGTGCTGGGTTTCAAATTCAATTTTTTAGTTTCAAAACCCATTTTGCCGGGGCTGATCCCAGTTTTCAGCCCCATCTAAAAATGGGACATAAAATTTCGGAATTTTCATGCACTGAATTTATTGGACAATAATACACCAAAATAGTAGCTTTTTGTGCCTTCATTAAAACGTTATAGTTTTATGGTTGTTTTTCTGTGGCCTGTAGTTTCATTCTTTCAGAATATTTCAATTTTCAAAATCCATGTTTTTTGACAATTTTCAATATGAACTTTCAGAAATTATTTTTAAGGGAAAATGACTTCAAAACTTTGAAATATAGCATTAGAATGCTCCATAACAACAATTAGCACTAGATGATTTATTCGATATTTTGAATTTTGTGCTCTCAAGCGTTGTCCAATTTCCAAACCCATTTTTTTTTTAATTATGAAAAGTTGATTAAAAATTGGACATATTTTTTTTTCTTTCCATCCAACATATATATCTAAAATTTTCAGAGCGTGTACAATCGAGCAAGATGCATTCAATTTTTTAGCTTAGATATTTCTTGTATCATGCAATAAGGTTTGGGATTGTTTCTTGGAATAAATTTTCCAAAAAAAAAATTTTTGAAATTAAAAAAAACTTTTTTTTTTAGTTATATAATCAAAAAAAAAATTATTTAAGTAAAAAGATAATCTTGCCCGGCTTTACAAGTACAACGCTCCTTGATAATTTAGATGTTGATCGATGAGTAGAAAAAAAAAATATGTCAATTTTTTCACTTTTCAAAATTTAAAAAAAATGAGTTTGGAAATTGGACAACGCGCTGAGCACAAAAATCAAAATATCGAAAAATCATCAGTATTGCTATTATGTTTTGGATAATGGACCATTCAATGCAATAGTATTGTCAAGTTTTGTGAAGTACATATTCCCAAAAAATTCTAGAAAGTTCTATATGAAAATTGCTTCAAGATAAAACATGGTTAATTTTGAAATAAATTGAAAATTCGTGAAAAAGAAAATGACTACAGTCACAGAAAACACCAGAAAGAACAATCGTTTTAGAGTGAGTACAAAGACAAAAAATGTGTTTAATAGTGAATTTATTATTAGGAGTCGAAATCTCAGGCTGAAGGAATTCTTCGAATAGTTTATCGTTCCCATTTTTAGGGGGGGTGGAAAATTAGGCTACGCCAGAGCAAAATATTGGATCATGCCCTTCATGAAAGTCTTTCCACTTAATTCTTTATTAAATGTTTGTCGCCATATTATGTTTTACTACACGGCTTTCATAGTACCATGCTTCATTTTTTTATATTTCTCTTTAATGGGAAAGATTATAAATGCTTTTAAAGTCTTTGAGGAAAATGTTTCTAATTTAAAGAAGATTCAGAATCTAAAACTGAATTGTGATAGAGAAAGAAACTTATTTACAGTCATAGAGAAAAGGAAGAATATTAAAAGAATACGACTTCTTTCCCTCACTATCCATGAAAATATCGAAAATCTATTTTCTTACTTTCAAAAACCAGTATCTTTTTTTTTCGTTGGGAATGTATTTTTTTTTTCATCAAACTTGAAAAAATATGGGATGCAAGGAACTCTTCAAAGTAATTGGAGCATAATACTTTCCTCAATCTTGCTACCGTTTTTAATCATTCTGGTTTCAGACATCAACAATGAACAGGTATTTATTTTCTTTTAAAATTGATTTTTTATTTTATTTTCCCTCCTTAATAATATTATAAAATATTTTCCCTGATGTAGGTAACCTCACTTAATTTAAATCTTCAATTACCTCGCAACGATCCATGAGCTCACAAAATCTAATATTAATATCTCATCATATGATATATTTGTGCGCGTTTTTCCTTCCATTTTTTGTATGTTACACTTGAAATCTTCCTACCCGCAATGTCTTGAAGACATTTAAAACCAAAGGAGAGATTTGCGACAGATTTCTTTAGTTTTTCAAACCTTCCTTGAAAAGTGACCAAGTTCGTTTGTTGTGGAAATTAAATATAAATGGAAAAATCAATCAATACTTTATCAATTTGTCTTTTACATAATTTAGGCACAAATTGAAGGTAAAATTAATTAAACATTGCAATTATTATTTAACAATGAGTGTTTGAGACTTTAAAATTTATATATTTATTGATAATTTTAAAAAAAAATAGTTAAATGTTAAATAAATAATAATTTGATTCCTACATTAGGAAAGTCAGATTTATTTTCGAACATATAAGTTTGTTTTAAAGTTTTTTAACAATTAGATCTAAGAAAATAAAATTTCGGTAAATAAAAGAAAAACCCTAACTTAAATAGATTTGAAAACAAATTATACCATTAATAATGATTTATGTTGGGAATATTAAATAATTTGAATTCAATAGCGAGCCAAATATTAAAAAGAATAAAGAACGATTTATTGATCAAAAATTAGTTTTTATAATATTGCAATAAACACTAAATCTTTAGGAATCCATTCAACGGTAATAGTAACGAAGTTTAATAACTGATCTGTAAATCTAGTAAAGTTTGTTAACTGACCTATTTTCATTAACACTGTGACTTCAATTATCAAAAATGATTGGCCGTAATGAATACAAGGGGTTGTTTAATAGTTTTACCTTGTAATTATTTAAAGCAATATAATATATATTATATATATATATATATATATATATATATATATATATAATATATATAATATATAATATATATATTTATATAATATATATCTATATATATTATATTATATATAATTTATATTTATATAATATATTTATTATATATATTATTATATATATATATATATATTATATATATTTTAATCATATATATATATATATATAATATATATATATATATATTATATATATATATATATATATATATATATATATTATATATATAATATATATATATATATATATATATATATATATTTATATATATATATATATTTTATATATAATATATATATATATATATATATATATATATATATATATATATATATATATATATAATATATTATATATAAGAAATAACAGACCGAAAACAGAAGCCTTTGATATAAATTTAATTAGGAGTTTCCGAGTTTTATCCAAACCCATCATCAGCTAAAACATAAATTAAATTACAATAATATAAATATTTATGAAAAGTTAAAACATTAAAATTAATTATAATAATAATATAATAAATATAATATAATAATAATAATAATAATATAACATAACAATAATTAATTAATAATAAATACCAATATTACTAATATAATAATAATAAATATAATATTTAATATAATAATAAATAATAATATTAATAATAATCATAATAAATAATAATAATAATAATAATAATAGTTATAATAATATAATAATAATAATGATAATAATTATATATAAAAATAATGAATAATAATAATATTCACCAGTTAAATAAAGAACCACAAAAAGTAAAAAATATCAAACAATTTTAACAATAAATTATTTAAATTAACCTTATTATATTACCTGTTTTTAATCTGATTTTTTTCCTGAAAAATTACAAAAATAGCAAAAACAACTGCTTATATACTAGAACAAAATTGGTTGGTTGGTACGTTTTTAAAAATAAATATAAATCATAACCATTTGGCACAATATATGTTTAAATAAAATAATTACACGTAATTAAAAACAGGATTACTTAAAGTAAAAATAAATTAAATAAATTAACCTAAAAAAATTATAAAAACAAAATATATTAATTGAGGAGCGCCTCCGAGTTAAGTGCGCGGCTTTGTACTATGTATAAACAGGCTCTCGAGAATTCGTCGTTCAAGTAAACCTGACGCCGAAGGACAACACCTTGAAGCTATCCTTTGAAATGTCCATGACGCGCCTTCTCTGAAGAAGTGGGTCCTGAATGGCCAGAGTTTTCCGGGTGAAAGTTAATGGTTATTTGTTTCTAATATGAAAGACCCAGATGTTTGAAATTCCTCAGCCTTGCAGCCTGTAAGCCAGTTCTGGCCTACATAAGGCTTGGCAGTCCGCACAAGAATAGGAGTAAATAACTGAGGACCTCAAACAAGCCGGCAGAATATTCTTCATTCTGAAAAACTATTCATTTTAAAATCATTGACTGGTATAAAAATAATTTTATAAGATGGGAAAATTTTAGAAATTGATAATTGAATGTTTTTAACGAGCTTCAGAGTGTTGGGACGAAAGTAAGGAACTTTTGGATAAACTACTTGCAATGATGAATCCACATCTGGCTGTTTAGGGCGGAAAACTCGTCCCTTCCAGAATTTGTTACAAGTCTATAAATAGAGTTGTGTTTTGGAAAATTACCAATTGAATTTAGCCAAACTGAGTTTAAAATTTGAACTTCTTTTATGAAAAATTTACCCAAGAATGTTGAAAGGTTTGTAAGCTTAAAAATTCGGGCATGACAGTCCGATAACTTGGCACTCAGAGGAAGGAAGGCTGAAAAATTGTCCAAGCATAGTTTTTGGTGGTAGCCTTCTATTAGATGGAAGTAGAAAAAAGCCAGCAACCTTACCTGTACGTGCACTCTGACATTAAAAAGGGCAATGAGTTCTCATTCCTCACTCCTCCATACTAAAAACCTAATATTTCTGATGTTGAATTGGTTAAGGTAAGTCTAAAATTGTAAAGGCATGGACTTTGTTTCTCAAAATTCAAAAAAACAATCAATCAACATACCTTCTATAGAGTAAAGGCTTAAAATCTGAGGGGCAGTTCTTCCCCTTATAAAGTATCCAAATTTCTCCTGCCAATTATACAGCCACTAACATGTAATGAATTTACTCTTAAAGATTCTTTTTCAGTTCTTCTGATCTTGTTTTCTTCATTGTCCATTTGAGGAGGGCTTTATGGTCAGCTTTGATGTAGAAATCATTGTTCACAAAATACCTGTTAATGAGACTCGCAATATCATAACCAATGGACTTTTTCCGTCAACTTGAACATAGGGTTAGTAATCTCCAATAGGATCATTTTCGAAATTTCTTGGAACATTCGCCACCGATGATACACTTTTCCTTTTTGATGGCCAGCTTTACAAGGAGATAGATGGTATGGCAATGGGCTTTCACACTGGGTCCCCACTTTTGCCAATGCCATTTTTTGGTGCCTCCATGAGAGATTTCTTGGTTTGGAGACGCCCCTCAGATTTTTAAGCATTACTCTATAGAAGGGTTATGTTGGATGATTGTTTTTTTTGATTTTGAAGAACAAAATCATACCTTACATTTTAGACTACCTTAATATTCAACATCAGAATATTAGGTTTAGTTGGAGGAGGAGAATGAGAACTCATTGCCCTTTTTTAGATGGTCAGAAGTGCACGTACAGTAGGGTGGCTTTTTCTACTTCCACTCTATGAGAAAAGCCTACACACTATGCCTTGTGTACCAATTTTTTCCAGCTTCCCTTCCTTGAGTGGGCCAGTTATCTTGGACTGTCAATGCCGAATTTTTAGAGCTTACAAAAACTTTCAACATCTTGGGTAAATTTTCATAAAGAAGTTCAATTTTTATTCAAGTTTTTTGCCTTAAATTCAATTTATTTCCAGAACAACTATTTTTTAGACTTGTTAACAAATTCTTGGAAGACGTTTTTCGCCCTAAACAGCCAGATGTGGATTTATCATTGCAAGTAGTTTATTTAAAAGTTCCTTACTTCGGTCCCAACAACTCCGAAGCTCGTTAAAACATTCAAATTATAATTTCTAAAGTTAGATAGATAGTGCTAATCATGTTTTTGCAATTTAATATACATGTTTAAAAATTATAGTTTCTTTTAAGTAATCCATTATATAATAAAGGCTCATTTGAGGTCCTCAGTTTATTTATTCTTATTCTTGGTGCGGACTGCCAAGCGTTTGTTAAAGGCTCAACTTGGCTTTAACGCTTGCAAGCTGAGGATTCTCAAAACATCTTGGGTCTTTTTGCATATAGACCAATGACCATTAACTCCCGAAAACTCCTGCATCAGGAAACCACTCTAGAGAGCCCGTCATTGAACATTTTCAAAGGATAGCTTCAGGTGTTTGTCCTTCGGCGTCCAGGGTTTTACTGTGAACGACGAATTCTTCGAGAGCCTGTTTATACCATAGTACAACGCCGCAACTTAGACTCGGATGGCTCGCTCAATTAAATTGATTTTTGTTTTAATTTTGGTTTTTTAATTTATTTATTTATTGTTACTTTAATTTAGTGTTTTATTTAATACTGTGGTAAAATTTTTTTATTAAACTATATTGTGCCAAATGTATATTATATTTTATTTTTAACACGTACCAACCAACCAAAATTTTTTCTAGTTATTATAAGGCAGTTGTTTTTGCTATTTTGTACATTCTTCCCAAGACTGTCAAATTAACGAAAGATATATATAGTTATAAGTTTTAATGTATAAATTTTAAATTGTTTATTTTTTACTTTTTTTGGTCTTTATTACTGTGAATATATTAATTATTATTATTTTTATTATATTATTATATCATTATTTTATTTATTATTATTATTTACTATTATTATTATTATTTACCTTATTATTAAATTATTATTATTATATTATTATATATATTATTTATTATTATTTAATTATTGTATTATTATTAATTATTATTGTTATTGTTTATTATATTTTATTATTATTATTATTATTTTAATTATGAAAAATATTTTATTTTTTAAACATTTTAATTTTGAAAAATATTATAATTGATTGTGATTTATTTTTAGCTGATGATGGGTTTTTGGATAAACTGCGAACTCCTAATTAAATGATATCAAAGCCTTCTGTTCGTCTTTTTTATTTCTTATAAAGTTTAGGTTCCCTAAGGAACAAGTCCCTAATTGGATCTATTATATATTATATATA
>JABUQX010063511.1:15000-17988 GCA_015478945.1 Trachelipus rathkii | reverse complement strand
AGTAAGAATGTTAACAGCGAATGGTGGAATGAAGAGGTGATGAAAGCGGTTAAAGGTAAAAAGAAGCGTGGTTGAATGTACTAAAAGCAAATGATGAAGTTTCAAAAGAAAGAGATGCTTGGAATTATATAAAGGAAAAAAAATACTAAAAAAGGTATACGTAGAGAAACAAGAGGCAATGAACAGTTTGAATGAGGATTAGGTTTAGAGGAATATTAAGTGAATGAAGCCTTCTGAAAGAGCTAAAGTTACGAATGAGAATAAGGGGAATCTGCTTAGAATAATGAATAGGATGGTGCTTTTGTAACTGATGAAATGGATGTGAGGGGAGTGTGGAAAGAACACTTCGAAAATCTGCACAATATTAACAGTAATGATGAGGTGTTAGTGAATGTGTGTGGGTTTGATGGTGCAAGAAGGAATAGGTATTTTGGGGATGAGGTTATTAGTAAGGAGGATGTAATGGGTAGAGTGAGAAAGTTGAAGAATGGTAAATCTGCAGGTATAGATGAAATTACTAGTGAAATGATCAAGAAAGGAGGCGAGATGGTGATTGATTGGATTTGGAAGTTGTGTAATAAAGCGTTTATTGAGGGTATAGTTCCAAGGGATTGGAGGAGAGCGGTAATAGTACCCTTATATAAGGGTAAGGGAGAAAAGGGGAACTGTAGAAATTATAGGGAATAAGTTTATTGAGTGTTGTAGGGAAGGTATATGCTGGTATTTTGGTCGAAAGAGTGCGTCGAGTGACTGAGGGACTGATTGGTGAAGAACAAGGGGCGTTTAGGAGTGGTAGAGGATGTGTGGATCAAATCTTTACATTGAAACAAATGATTGAGAAAATGAGGGAGAAGAAGAATAAATTGTATTTAGGTTTTATGGATTTGCAACAGGCGTATGATATTATTAATAGGGAAGCTCTATGGCAGGTGTTAGTGATATATGGTGTTGGTGGTAGGCTTCTGAATGGAATCAAAAGTATGTATGACGATAGTGAAGCGTGTGTAAGAATAAATGGTGTCAATGGTGATTGGTTTAGGATTAATAGCGGAGTAAGACAGGGTTGTGTTATGTCTCCTTGGTTATTCAATTTGTATATGGATGGGGTTATGAAAGAATTCGAGGTGTGGTTGGTGAAATGGTGTTAGAATGGTGGAGAATGGAGATGAGTGGAGGGTGCCCTACCTATTATATGCGGATGATTTGGTTCTGTGTGGCGAATCTGAAGAGAGTTTGATAGGATTGGTAGAGAGATTTGGCAGGGTGTGTAAAAGGAGGGGCTTGAAAGTAAACAGATAAGAGTAAGGTTATGGTTGTGAGTGAGGACACCTCAGTGTGAAGTTATGTTAGATGGTGAGCAGCTAGAACAAGTGTCTGAGTTTAAATATTTAGGGTATATGTTGGATGAGAAGGGAACGGACGATGCAGAGTGTAGTAGGAAAGTTGTGAATGGCAGGAAGGTGGCTGGTGCAATTAAATAGTTGGTGAATGCAAAGGGACTAAGTCTTGAGTGTGCTAGGGTCTTACATGAGGGTATGTTGTTACCTGTGTTATTGTATGGTAGTGAGACTATGGTCTGGAAAAAGAAGTATAGATCTAAAGTTCAATGTGTTCAGATGGACAATCTTAGGGGTGTGCTAGGTGTGAGAAGAATTGATAAAGAGAGGAAGGAACGTATTAGAGAGTGGTGTGGTGTGAAGAAAGGGGTAAATGAGAGAATAAATGAAAGTATGTTGAGATGGTTTGGTCATGTGGAAAGGATGAATGATAGTCGGTTGGTTAAGCGGATGTATAGTGGTGAGTGTGTTGGGAACCGACCGGCTGGGAGACCGAAGAGAAAGTGGATTGAGTCGGTGAACGAATGTCTGAAGGAGAGAAATGTGAGTTTGGCAGAGGCGAGAATAAAGGTGCATGATAGGAGAGAATGGCGGGGTTTTGTATGGGGGCATGGTTGTGGCCCACCTGGGCCAGGGGATGAACCCTTACATTGACGATTTACCATAGTGAGGGTCCGTCGCGGTCCCATGATGCTCTAGGGTGGATTTTCTGTCTGTGACGAGCTCTCACTAATTAATGGTACAGAGGGGGCGGTAAGGCTGGGCTTTCTTTTCTTTGATCAGCCATCATGTTCTACTGTTCTTTTCCGATGCTTGTACAGCACCCTACCCCCAATCTTGGGGCAAAGAGGAATGTGAAATGTTGTTGTTATATATACATACATATACATATGAGTTGAGTTATATTATTATTAGTATTGTTATTGTTATTATTATTATTATTACATATATATTAAGGCGGCGTATTATGATATACATTTATATATATTGGTTGTATATTATGTTATTATATATTATATACATATATTATGTATATATTATATATATATGTTATATTATTATATTATTATATATTATATATTATATATTACATATATATTATTATTATATATATATATATATTAAGCATATATATATATATTATTATATATATATATATACATATATATTATTATTATAGTATTATTAATAGTTATTATTATTATTATTATTGGTTGTTGTTGTTGTTTATTTTTGTATTATGTTATTGTTGTTGTTGAAATACAAGAATAGCATATATATATACATATTGATATATATATGATACATATATATATATGGTTATATTATTAGTTGGGTTATTGGTTATTGGGTTGTTACTACATATACATACATACTATATACTATTAAAAGAAGAAGAAGGAAGGTTGAAGGTTATTGCTGGCTATTATGTTATATACTTATATATAGCAGTATAGAAAGATATGAGTATATATACATATTATATTATTATTATACATATATACATATATATTATTATGTATTTATACATATTATTATTATTAAGGTTATTATTATTATATATTATATTATTATTATATATACATATTATTATATATATTATTATTATTACATAAATATTATAGTATATATGCTAGTACATATACATATC
>JABUQX010063511.1:0-10000 GCA_015478945.1 Trachelipus rathkii | reverse complement strand
TATACACAAATTATGATTCTAATATACCCGAAAGATATAAACTATCAATTATTAAAACCCTAATTCACAGAGCTTATAAAATAACTTCAACGTGGGAACTCTTTAACAAAGAGGTGATAAGAATAACAAAAAACTTAATTAATAATGGTTACCCTCAAATTAAAATAGAAAAAGTTATTAAAAGAACTATAAACAACATTTTAACTCCAAATAAAAATTCACTTGACATGGAAAGCAAGATAACTTTTATTTTAAATCATTAAATTTGACAAACTTTTCTAGAGAAGAACAAAAATTAAACATAATTGTAAAAGAACATGTTAAGTCTGAAAAGAAGCTAATTAAAGATACTACACACCGAGACGAGTGTCCTCATATTTTAGTACCCGTGGTCATTGTTCGGAGGATTACAGAAGTTATGTTGTGTGTCAATTTAATTGCAAAGAAGTAGGATGTAATTCCTCTTATGTGGGATACACAACTAACACTTTAAGAACCCGAATTATGCAACACAGGTATAAATAAAATATGGGAACATTACACGACGGATCACAAATCCCCTCCTACAGTTGAAATTGCTAGTTGTTTTAAAATTTTATTTCAAGTTGGTAATTTCAACTATCTTCTTATAGCAGAATCTCTTTTTATTAAAAAACTTAAGCCGGACATCAATGTGAAATTTAATGAAATGAATGAATGCTTGAATATTTTTTGAATATTTGAGTGTTTTGCAGGTACACCTAGTATTCATGATAATAGCTGTATTTGCAAAATAATGTAAGCTTTTTTTTTGATTTTTCATCAAAATTATTTTTTAAACTTCACTATTAATGTAAAATAATTTTAGATTTTTATATTTAGAAATTTTTTTTGTAAGCTGCATTATAAATAATAGTTAGTTAACTGTGATCATGCCTGAAGTATACAGAAGAAATGTTAAATTAAAAATTTTAACTTCTTTTTATTCTAGAATAGTCCTTAATAAATTTTCTACTGAAAATAAAGAATTATTTAGAAGAAAAGAAAGAACTGGTAATAAATAATAATAATAATAATAATAATAAGAATTCACACACACACACACACACACACACACACACACACACACACACACATACATACACACAAAAACACACACAATAATAATAATAATAATGGTAATAATGGTGATAGGGCTGGTCATTAATAATAATAATAATACTATTATATTGACTGGTTTTTCGAAAATGACAATAATAATAATAATAATATTATTAATATTAATATTAATAATATTATTATTATTATTATTATTATTATTATTATTATTATTATTATTATTATTATTATTATTATTATTATTATTATTAATTATATTTATTATTATTATTATTATTATTATTATTATTATTATTATTATTATCTTGAAAATTTTTAAATTTCTGGTCGTTTAATGTGCAATTTAACCTCTGTTTACAAGAGTTACCAGGGTGCGGAACGAGGACCCATGCACAATGCACAACACCATCCACTTTCCCCATCCTCCGCCCTGTGGAAACTGGAAAGTATCCGACTAAAGGTGCTTCTTTAGTTATTCGTGTTTGTAATTGAATTTTAGAAGCGGCAAGTTAGATTTAAGGAATAACAATTTTTCAGCATTTTCTCCTGTTAATCTCATCCTTTTCTCGTTATAAATTAATCCAGCTCTGCTGAAAAGTTGTTCGTTTGGTATACTACTAGATGGGCATAACAAATATCTTTTAGCCATCATCTTCAACTCTTTGAAGTTATGTTCGTTCTCTCTCTCCACCACATTAGAGGATCATCTTCTGGATCGATCTTTTTTGTTGATATTTTGCTATTTCATCCAAAATACTTTCATTAAGCTCTATTTCTGTATCATCATCCCTACTTGATGCTAAATGAGCATTCATGGTTTCAAATAGAGTTTTTGGCTTGGATGTTGAAGGTTGCTTTATTTCTGCAGTCTTAAAGGATAACTTTTTATAGAGTGACAAATCCTGCTGGTGGTTGCAGCTGTGGTTGTGTAATTGTGACAACCACGGTTGCGGTTGCAGTTGCGGTTGTCAAAATATGTGCGGTTGCTTCGCATTTGCGGTTGCGGTTGCGGTTATTCGATCCATCACTAATATATATATATATATATATATATATATATATATATATATATATATATATATATATATATATATATATATATATATATATATATATATATATATATATATATATATATATATATATATAGGGACTATGAGGTGACATGTGCTGTGGCGCTTAGCATTTCTAAGGCGTTTGACAAGGTATGGCACGCGTCACTACTTTCAATATCCTCTGGGTTTTCTCCTTTTCTTTGCTTACTTATGTCTAGCTTTCTTTCAAAACGTTCAATATTGGCTGTTGTTGATGGAGCGACTTCTTCCTCTTTCTATGTCAATAGGGGTGTTCCTCAGGTTTCTCTCCTATCTCCTACTTTATTCCTGTTTTACGTTAACGATCTTCTCTGCAGCCTATCTAACTCTAACCATTCATATGTCAATGACTCGACGATCCATTCTTCAGCTCAATTTAAATCTGCTCCATCATTTGCTTCTAGAGATGTCTCTGGTCTTAATCTTTCCGTTTCTATCCTTCCTGAGCTGGATAGTATTTCCCGATTAGGCTGTCTCAACATTGTGAAATTCAATTCTTTAAAATCTAAATTTCTACACATCTCCCTCTCTACGACACTTTCTAACTTTCCTATCTCTTTCGATGGTTCCCTCGTCTCTCCTGTTGACAATATAAACATTCTTGGCCTTAACATAAACGAAAAATATCTTGGAAACCTTACATCACAAGTTTTGCTATGGCGACCTCAAAGAAGCTAGAAGCTCTGTAAAACTGCGTGACTTTTTTCCTTCTTCTCTGTTACTCCAACTATACAAGGATCTCATCCGCACGTGTATGGAGTACTGCTCTCACATGTGGGTGGCGGGCTCTGGTTTCACCCGGCTTTTGAACGGGGTCGAGTCAAAGGACAAAAAGCTTTTCAATTCACTTGGCCCTCTATCTTTGCGACGCGATGTTGGAGCTTTGTCTCTTTTCAATAGGTAC
This sequence comes from Trachelipus rathkii, assembly GCA_015478945.1. Lineage (NCBI taxonomy): Eukaryota > Metazoa > Arthropoda > Malacostraca > Isopoda > Trachelipodidae > Trachelipus > Trachelipus rathkii. The sequence goes on along the minus strand of JABUQX010063511.1, from coordinate 6,904 downwards.
CACAGCGGCAAGTGTTCGAGGGAACTGACCACTCGCGTGCCACCACCTTTACGAAGGCCTCGCAGCTCAAGGGGAGTGGTGTCTGCACACGAGTTTTGTGAAGACATTATTTCCAGCCACTTCTGTTATGAGGAATTCTCTTCCATCTCCTGTGTTTCCTTCTGAACTTAATCTACCTCACTTTAAGGTCTGCGTCTGTGCTCATTTGCAAAATTTACGTCAGATTACGACATTTTCAAAGTTTTAAAATATCATCTTTGAATAGGGCTTTGCCCGTGAGCGATGGTCATAACTGTAAAAAAAAATAAAGTAAAAGAGTGTCTGAGGGAAAGAAATGAGAGTTTGGCAGAGGAGAGAAGAAAAGCGCATAATAGGAGCAAATTGCGGAGTTTTGTGAGAGGGTTTTTTTGTGAGCCTGGCCCAAGGATTGAACCCTGCATTGACAAATACCCCAATGGGGTCCGTCACGGTACTGTGAAACCCTTGGGTGGAGTTTTTTCTACGACGCAGTCATACATATGGGAATGAGGAGAAAGCCTGTGGGTGGGCTGCTTCCTTTCAACTTACATTCATACTCTTCAACTTGACTATTCTAATTACGCGCTGTTGCTCAAACCTTATTCCCATTCTGTGCCACTCTTTGGTATTTGGGGTTGTCGGTGAGGTTCCCTCCGCCCCTCCCCTACGGGGTATGGAAAACGTCCGCCCCTCTGTTTCCCGTCGGCTCGAGCCCCCTACTTTGCCGTGTAATACCTTTACAAATAAATATTATATATAATATTATATATATATATATATATATTATATATATATAATATATATATATATATATTATATATATATATATATTATATATATATATATATATATATATATTCATATATATATATTTATATATATATTATATATATATATATATTATTATTAATATATATATATATATATAGTTACTATATATTATATATGATATATTATATATATTGATATAAATATATATATATATAATATATATATATATATTATATATATATGGTAAAACTCCAGTATTTGATCTAAAGTTAAGTTAAATTTTTTAAGTAAATTCTTTAGTGGCAAGCTTCTGGAATTATGCCAGGAGCTTGCCACTAAACAAATTTTCTTAAAAAACCGAACTTAACTTAACTTTTCTGAACTTAGAAATTTTTTTGAACAGAAAATTTTTTCAGAAAATATTTAGATCAAATATTTACTAGATATTTTTACCAATATTTTTTTATAATATATTCATGGATTATTTTTGTCTTTATTAAATATATTTACTATCACAAGCAATTATCAATTTATAGTGTCATCATTAGTATATTAGTTGGGGATAATTTAGTGGGATAGTTGTTAAGACTAATACTATTGATAACTCACACGTGATTATATATGACGGCTATACATATATAAATATTATATATATATATATATATTACTATATATATAATATTACTAGTAACTATATAGTTTCTTATTACTATACTAAATAATTATACCTATAAATAGATACGCTCACGTATATATATATATATATAGTATATATATATATATATTAATGTATTATATATTATATATATATATTATATATTATATATATATATATATATATATATATATATATATTATATATATATATATATAAATATACACTATATATATATATATATATATATATATATATATATATATATATATATATGTGAGTGAGTGTGAGGTACTTTCCTAATACTACTTATATATATAAATATATTATAATTTTGCAATATTTATATTCATCATGTGCTAAAAATACCATTCATAATAAACATTTAAATAATTTTTATTCATAGAGAGAGTGTATTTTCTTTATTCTTCGAATTCTCTCGAAAAACACGTGGATGAACACGCGCCGAGCAAATTTCCAGCATTTCTTCTCTTCTTTATGACTTTGCTAAATAAACTAATCCATTACATAGATAAATTAAAAATCTAAAAATACTGCAGTAAATGCTTAAGCAATTTTAAGGAAAAATTAATATAGAAATAAGAAAGAGAAAAACGAAATTAAAATTTGAAAAACTCTTGTTGAAGTCCGGAGTAAAGCCATTTTTTGAATTAATCTTGTTCCAGCAAAATTTTTAATAAAAAAAATAATTTCATTAAAATAACGATGGTTATTTAATACACACTCGATAAAGTCTTAAATTCAAATACTAAGTGTTTTTGAATTAATAACAAAAATACGTGTGCGAATACGAAAAAACCGACGTTGTTAGGCAAGTTAAGAAGTTTTCTAGGAAAATACAGATAACCATGGCTACTATTCCTTAATGGCTGTTGGCTTGGTGGTTGGAAACCATGTCCCATAGACCAATAGAATAATACGCGCGCATCTCTCACCAAAATAGTTTCCTTATTAATTAGAAATTAAATTAATTTCATACGTGTTACTAGAGTCAATTATATATCATTTTGTTTGTCTTTTTAAAACGGATCCCTTGAGATTACTATTTGCATTTTTCTTTAAGCTTTATTGATTTTTGGACAACACGCGAAAGAAGGCCTTTCATTATCTACGAATGCAGTTTCAGCCATATTTTTTTTTTCACAACTTATGTTCCAATATTTTAAAAAAAAAAAATTTTGAACTTAGAATTAAATTTTTTTCCGTAATAACAATAAACGATTATTTTTTAATGGATTTAACTTTGAACAAAGTACGAAATATATATTTTATTAATTTTTAACGCTTATCATTTTCTTTTTTTTTTAAAAAGAATTTAATTTTGAACATTTCTATGAAATTCAAACCTTTAACGAGTCGTCAACCGCCCGAATATAATACTTCAGTTGGCGTCTGGGAAAAACGTGAAAAGGCTGTTTTAGTTTTGTGAACTGATTTTTTTTTTGAAAAAAAAGTGATAACTAATCTACACATAAGATTCTTTTTGTTTTACTTTTTACCACGCTTTGAGATAAAATACTTATGTATTTTTTTTCTCATTTAATTTTTGGCGTGATGTATTGGGATAGAATCCCCTCTTTTGTTAGATGCGAAATATACCGATGTAAATACAAGAGCCTGTATCATTTTAATCCTACTACAAAAAAATAAGGAGAATATTATATATATATATATATATATATATATATATATATATATATATATATATATATATATATATATATATATAATATATATATATATATATATTTATATATTTTATATATATATATAATATATATATATATATATATATATATATATATATATATATATATTATATTTAGATATATAATATATAGATAAATTATATATATATATATATATATATATATATTATAATATATATATTTTTTTTTTTTGTTTTTTTTAAGTTAACCACCACTCACGGGCCGAAGCCCTTTCAAGGAGGGGGCAGAAAATATAAAACAAGAAAACCCCACCAATCCCCAGCCTAAGGCAAATTTCTCATGTGAGCGCAGACGTGGGCTTAAAGAGAGGAAGATTAAATATAGTTGGAAAACAGAGAAGGCAAGGAGTTCCACAGAACAGAGGTAGCATGGAGAGAAAGAGGCACCACAACGAACAAGTCTGGGGTTCTTAATACTCACGCGCAAAATTCAGGCGAGAGCATGGCACCCCTTGAATTGCGAGGGCGACGCAAGGAGGTGGAATGCGAGCGGGCAACTCCCCTGAGCATCTACCGCTGTAGTACCTTATAGAAAAGAGATAGTGGCCAACCGCACGTCGCAGAGATAGAGGTCAAGAGAGTTTGAAAAGTATTGGACAATTTATTAGTCTCTTAGCTTTAGACTCAATCCTATCCAATAGAAGGGTGGAGCGGAGCCCCCCCAAAAACTGGAGAACAGTACTCCATACAAGGCGAATTAAGGCCCTTATATAACTGGAGCAGCTTTGTGCAGAGGAAAAAAATCCCGCAACCTAAACAGAAACTCCCAGTTTCTTTAGGGCCACCTTAAGCAATCATTGAAATATGAGTGTTCCAAGGACAATTTTTTGTTTATATTTAAGCCAAGATTGTTTATGTTATTCACAGGAGAGACGTTAGGAGCCGTCGAAGGAAATAGGAAAGTTGGGAGGTTTTTTAGAGAGGGATTGTAGAGAAGTGAGTTTTTAAAAGAGTTGAATTTTACAAGGTTGCGGAGACCCCACCGGGAAATCCCATCCAGATCGTAAAGGATAGAATCGGAAAAGCTTTGAAGACGAGAGGCAACTCTAGAAGAAAAGAGGGAGCAGAATTGGAGTATAAGAGTGGAGGGTTGAGTCATCGCATAAGAGTGAACAGATTGGAATTACAGCTGAGGAGATCGTTGATTAAAAGTAGGAATAAAGTTGGAGATTAAACAGAGAACCCTGCGGAACACCACAATTAACAGGAATAGGAGGAAGAGGTCGCTCCATCAACGAGTGCTGATATAGAGCGATCGGAAAAGAAAACTAGACAAAGAGTAAGCAAAGAGAACGGAGGAAACCCAAAGGAAGGGAGCTTAGAGAGCAGTTACGCGTGGCCATACCCCGTCAAAAGCTTTGGATATGTTCAAGCGCCACCACCGCAAGACTCCCATGCGGCCCTAAGGGCAGAAAGACCATAAAATCAGTAGATAGGAAAGTATGTCACTAGTTGACCTCGACGACGAAATCCATACTGATGATCTGAAAGAGGTGAGAGATTCCAGATGATCCAGGAACTGAGAGTTAAGAAGAGTTTCAAAGATTTAAGATAGAATACAAGTGAGAGCTATAGGGGCGATAGGTTAGAAGGATCAGAGCGCCTACCTTTTTCGGGATCGGTTGTTTGGACATTGTGCGCGCTCCAGCAACTGAGGAAAAGTATTAGTTATTAAGAATAGAGAGTAGAGGTTGAAACGAGAAACAGGCGCCAGCTCAGAAAGCACGACTCCCTCTAAAACACGGGAGGAATGCCATCCGGGCCACTAGCCTTCCGACGTTCATAGAACTCAGGATCCCATGCACACGATCATGTGTAATCACAGGTAAGACATTGGTCACCTGAGAGGGGAAGGAGTAGGTGAGGAGGGATGACCAGAATGCGTCCAGGGTTTAGAATTAGATGAAAAAAGGAGGCCGAAGAGATTTGCCTTTTCAGAAGAGGTTAGCAACAGAAACCGTGCAGAGCGCGAATAAGCGGGAGGAAAGGCAGAATTTACAAAAGTGTTAGAGATGTTTTTTGGCAAGGGGCCAGAAATTTTTATCTGTAGGAGAACAAGCAGGTTGTCGCACCTTCTTTTAGTGAAAGTGCGCTTAAGCCCTGTCGGAATAGTATCCTGCAACGATTCCGAGCAGAATTGAAATTAGTTAGTAAGAGTAATAGGAGAATGAGAGTTTTCCCATGCCCTATACGCAATGTCTCTCTCCTTAATGGCGCGAGAACAAGCTCCATCGAACCATGGATTTTGTGGAGAAAAAAGATTTAGTTGAAAATGGAATGAACCTGCTCATCCCATCTGTGATCACGGCCCCAACCTTTTTCAACAGACACCGAGGCATCATCGGAACCAAAGCAGGATTCATTCCAAGAGTAATTAGCCAAAAGCAACGCAATTCCCCCCAATTAGCCAGATTAAAGTGTCAGAGAAATTACGTTTAGGGCATGGTGGAAGCTGCTGGGGAGAAAGTGTTATTATTAAGAACTACAAGATTGTGGTCAGATTTACCAATAGGAGGAGAAATGGTGTATTTAAAACAAGAAGGGGTAGTGGTGAAACATAAGTCAAGCGTATTCAAGGAATTGGTTAGGACGATCTGGAATATGTTTAGGTTCTTTAATTAACTGTTCCAGATCGTTGAGAATCTAAAGTTTTGGCCTCCTCACGCCTGCATCAGTGTGAGAGGAGCCCAACCACTCAGTGTGGTGGACATTGAAATTTCCTAAATAGGGAACCTCAGCATTTGGATGGGAACAAGTAACACTCTCATGAGATAAGTAGTAAGATTAGTAAAAAAATTTTCGAAAATCTGGTTCCATTAGGGGAGCAGTAGCAAAAACACAAGATAATGATAGTATTAGGGAGAAAGATTTTTAGCCCACAGAACATCGAAATTAGGAGATTCAAGATTCTCGAACTGTTACAGGAGTGTTTATGTTTATATAGCACAGACACCACCATTTAGACGGAAAAGTAATAGAAAAAAGTATATAGTTTTAGAGATATTAAATTATTTGAAAAAGAACCCTGGCCAGCTGGTCTGCAGACAAAAATAAAATGTTAGGTGAGAGTGAGAGAAGGTGAGTATTCCACAGATTCGTGTTAGCCACGCAGGCGCGAACGTTGCAAAGTTCAATAGAAAACCCCCGCCTGCGCCCACCCCAACATCTACTTCGACCTGTCATTTGATCAGCCGCTCGCACAAACAAACGCGCACAAGCTCAAATATTTAAAAATTACACGTTTACTCAATCCACACACACACACCACAACACACACACACACACACACACACACACACACACACACACACACACACACACAAGCGATTGTATAATAACAGTATAACTAAAAACTAAGGTAGAAAAAAAAAATAAAAGCTTATTCCCAATAGTGATGGCTAAAACTTGGATTATTTAGTTAAGAACCTAAAAATTAAACTTTCTACGTTTCCACATGTCAATTAATAAGAAAATCCACAAAGAAAAACAAAAATATATAATATGATTAAATAATGATTTAAAATTGCACGTTTACTCCTCATCCACACCACACACACACATAGAGCGGCACACACAAAGCACTACTTGATCTAAGAGGGCACAGCGACGTGCCATTATATATAGTAAGTGTACATAACATGTGATCTATGCTACTGAATAAACAGTATGACACACACATAGACCTGAGTTAGAATATTAATAGGAAAAAA
>JABUQX010063510.1:17500-28063 GCA_015478945.1 Trachelipus rathkii | reverse complement strand
ACACCAGAGACTTAATAATGGAATAATATAATAATAATAAATTGAATAAATTAATAATAATAATAATAATAAAATAAATAAATAATAATATATAATAATTTATATAATAATTAATCTAATAATAATAATAATAATAAAATAAATACTATTAATAATAATAATTATATAAATAATAAATAATAATAATTAATTAATAATTACATAATAATTAATTAAATAATAATAATAATAATAATAATAATAATCACTTAATTAATAATAAATAAAAATAATAATTTAAATAATAATAATAATAATTAATAACTAAAAAATAAATAATAATAATAATAATTAATAATAAATTAATAATAATAATAATAATAATAATAATAAATAATAATAATAATAATAATAAAAATAATAATAATAATAATAATAATAATAATTAATCAATGAAAATGAAAAGTATTATAATAATAATAATAATAATAATAATAATAATAATAATATAATAATAATAATATAAATAATAATAATAATAATAATAATAAATAAAAATAATAATAATAATAATAATAATAATAAAATAATAATAATAATTAATAATAAAATAATAATATAATATATAATAATGAAAATAATAACAATAATAGAATCAATGAATAAAATAATAAATAATTAATAACATAATAATAATAATAATTACTAATGAATCAATAATAATAATAGAGTAATAATAATAATAATATAATAATAATATAAATATATATAATGGAATAATATATATAATAATAATAAATTAATTAATAAAATAATAATAATCTAATAATAATAAAATAATAATAATAATAATATAAAATAAGTAATAATGATAATAATAATAATAATAATAATATAATAATAATAATAATGAATAATAATAATAATATATAATATAATAATATAATAATAAAAATAATAATAAATTAAGTAGAACGTTTTGCTGTAACATCATTACCTTTGGACTTCTTTCTGCAAAAATTCTATCAAGAAGATGAGAATAGACATTCGATCTTGTCGCCGCACAAGGAAATTTTTATTTAGTTAAAGAGAATATTCTGATGGAAATCTAAACAATGAGAACTCAAGAAAAGGAGGAGCAGTTGCGCTCCGGCCGAGCTAGGGAAAAAACTAAGATTCAAACAAATTTTTCGCCAAACCAGTCACCCCAGGTGCTGCGATGAGCATCTTTTCTAGGAAGGCCGCCTTGCGCCAGTTAAAAAACAGTACGCAACGCGGATTAAGCATCTTTTTCGTAAGGGAGGGCGCCTTGCCGGTTAAAACGTATGCAACGGAATAATCATCTTTCCTATAGGGAGGTCGAACTGAGGTCAGTTAAAAACGTACAACGCCGGTTGAACTCAGTCCTTAATACGGAAGATCAATCTGTACCTGTATGCTTCCAGGGGAAAGGACAAGCCTTTCAGTTCGAATTCGCATAGCAGTAGAGCATAGTAATTGGGAAAAGAGATAGGGAAAGTGCCTTGAATGGAGAAAGCTCATATTGAACCCAGAAAAAAAAAAAAACAAGATAAAAAGGAAAAAAAATAGGGAAAACAAGAGGGTTTTTTGTGGGAGCCGGGGTTTCAGAAAAAAAAGAAAAAACGCGCACCTCCTCACTCTCACAATGCGCTGATCCGAGAGGGCCAGATCTATAATTCAAGCAATCGCTCAAGATTTTGGAAGATAATTCCGCCATTCCGAAGATTTTGAATGTCGAGAGTATAGAATGGGGAAGGGGGTCATGACAGAATCATTGCCTTAGCGAAATTAAGATAAATTAAAGGTATTGATTTGGGGAGGGGATTGTAGAGCTGTACTTCGCCAAGATTGATAGCTGCTATACCCTTTATCGGGTATGATGCAATGATAATTACATCGATAAGTTTGGTTGCTTTCTATTGCTGGTAGTCAAGTCACTCGCGGATATCTAAAACTACGACCTGAAACTCAAGATAGTTTCGAACTGGATGCGAAGGTGCATATATGACACTTCTTCTACCAAAGGACCGTTGGTAGTCGTTGCGAACACAATTGGTCCGCTGGGGGATAACTCAGTTATCCTCAGTTATTTAAATTTGAGTACAAATCCATTTATTTGAAATTTAGGTGTGAATCTAGGAGGAATGGTATCCGATATTACAAACAAATCGAGAAGGCCAGACGAAAGAGAACACACAAGAAAGTTTCTGCTAAGTAGCCACACTGCTTCAGTAAGGTCTTACGAAACGAGTTATAGCGAGTGTACAAGGAATTATTGAATATAAGATTAAAAGAAGAGGGCGGAAAACTGTCTTCTCGAAACAGCGAGTACTGATGAATTGCTAAAGAGCTCCGCATTGGAATAATCCCAGAGTATTGGCACTTAATTAATGATGCTGTCTCCGTCTGCCCGTTCAGAAATTTAAGATTGAGCCTGTTACTGATCCCTAAGGTCATCTTTCTAAAACTAGTCAGGTTACGACGGTTATTCTTGCAGGATCATTCGAATGATTCACCGATTCAGTCACTGAAAAAAGTAAACATCAAAGCATTTTACAAGCCCTACCTGACGTCTCGTACTAGTGGTGCTAAAAGAACAGTACAAAACTAGGTTGTTGATTACAGGTAACTCAACCCACAGCAATACAAGAAGTGTTTCCTTGCCTTCGATCGATCGAGATTTTGACATCTAGGGTAATACTATTTTACCTCCTAGATTTATTGATCGTGTTGGCGTGACGATACCAGAGGAACGCAAAAGCGATGGCGTTTTCGACAGGAAAAGCCTTTAACAGCGGATCGTTGTACCAGATCGGCACAAGAACGCCCAGTGTCTATGCTCGTTACAATGACAATGGCTTAAACCATCTGCTAGGCTGTAGCACAAGTCCTACCTAGACGCGTATAGGTGCTAGGAAGGAACGGCCCGAAAACTTTTTAAAATTTAAGAAAGTGCTCGCCGCTTTTCAGGAAAATAAGCTGAGATAAAATTATCCAAGTGTGCTTCCTAGCAATATTCGTTGTAGCTTAGGATCAAGATAGAGAAGACAGGAATTAGCCCGGAGCTCGACTCCAACAGAGTAGAAACAATGAAGAGTTCGTCCCCTCCTAGAATGTGAAGAGACAAGAGTTACTTGGTTTCTTCTTTATTTTCGCTTCCTCATAAAGGACTTCGCTGCGCGGTAGACAAATACCTTTATATTTTGAAAAATAAGATGTCCTATTCCTCTGGACGAAAAACATACAACAAGCTTTCGACACTATTGAAAGAGAAATTAGTGTGCACCACAACTAACTTCTGATACAGCAAAGAATTCTTTGTAAACACAGATGCCAGTAAAATAGGAGGAGTGTTGTATCAACTGACAGATGAGGGAAAAAGAAAACCATATTTTCGTTCCGGAACACCAGAGAAAGTATTCAACTTAGATACAATCGAAAAAGAATTTGGTCCGTGTGTTCTTGCTTGCAAAAGTTTAAAGAAACATCTCGCTACAAAGTAACTATTCATCATGACAACACACCGTGCTCTGCTTTATTTTTACGGTAGATAAGCAGCAACGGCGGTTAGCTAGATGGAATTATTAGTAAACAGTTCTCACCAATATAATATAAAAGAGAAAGAAATGTTGCTGTTTCAGACTATCTGATAGGCATCCGCATCTAATGTTTCTGTTAAGGAACAGAAGAACAGAAAGTTACCTCGAATAGATTTTTTTCGCTTCTTGGATCGGGAAGATTTCATCAGAGAACAAGAGATAATGTCCTCATAGGAAAAATTGTAAAATGGCCAAAGAAACCACAGAACACACCCACAAATTTATTAAAAGCATTTACATTACGCTATCCAAGCAAACCCTAATCCTTGTACAATCCCGGCAGTAATATTACAGTGTGATAGACATGCACGCTCACTACTACGACACGGAAGTAAGCTAAGAAGCCGAAAAGAGAGTAGAAGAAAAATACTATTTCCCCGGTATTCAAAAGTTATTAAGGAATATTGTAGTCAATGTGTGTCGTGCGCTAGAACTAAGGGTCCTAAGACCTCCTACTAATCAGAGATCATCGATCCATTGCCGTATCACACCTTTCTCAACGCGTCATGTTGACAAGTATGTAAATTGCCCGCTTGTAACAGGATCAGTACTCAATACTATCTTAGTATTTGCGAACTCTGACTGAGGTATGTTCGAATTAGTGCTTGTCAAGACTAAGATCGAGCGAGAATGTGCCAGATGATTGCAAGAGAGGGTAAAATGTAGACATAGTGCGTCCTCAATTCTGCTTGTTCTTGACCAATCCTTGGAATTTACGAGCCAGGTATTTAAGGACTTGTGTAAGGGTGGAGAATAAAAAAGGTGGAAATTTTGCCTTACAAAAGCTCCAAAATGGTGTTGTAGAAAGAATAAATGCGCTGATATTGAATCTTTCTTGCGGCATTACGTGAATGCAAATCACCGAACTGATAAATTACCTTAGTTTGCCTCAATATCGCTATCAATTACTCCGCGTATAATCGATCTATAGGATCTTCTCCCCACTTTCTTTTGCATGGGTACATAAAAAGCTCCTTTACGGAAATTATGCTTTATTATCGCATTTGGAATAAACAGAGAAATGAGATTCAGATTCGGATGAAGTAGATACATAGTAGGAAGAGGATCGGATTATATTAAGAGATTTTGCTAGAGAGAAGTTAAAGCGTAATACCACACAAACTTGAGCAACAGCATAAAAAGGCCAAGCAAGAAAAAGTTCAAAATAAGGAGATTACTTTTCGTTTAGGGCAGTGAAATAAAGCCATCTAAAATCGAAGTTTATGCAAGTTTGAAGGCATATATTGTCAATTTAAGAGGACAAACAAAACTAGTATATTGTTAGAATTATGCCGAATCTACTGCATGTGACAACGCTAGGGTGATCTCCGGCAGTAAAAGCTTCACCGAGTCACATTTTGATTTAATATACGATGAGTTTGGATCCACCAGTGAAGAAATGTTGACTACCAAAGAACAAAAGGAAAGATTGAGATAAGACAACAGAGAACGACCCATGATCCTTCTGAATATGAAGAAAAGAAGAAAGAGAAAGAAGGAAACAAATAAACAGAAGAAACGAAGAATATAGAAGAAGTAATGAATGAGGAAACTCCTCCTCCACAATCAAGTCGTTTCCCAATATTTCTTCCAAACTTCCTATAACGCTAAAGTTCAGTCGACACAGCTACTTCCAATTCCATTCCACAAAACTTCAGCTAGAATACTACATATCTTACTTATCCCCCTACTACGTACGAGTCGTAACAAATCTGGAGAATCCGAATCCCGTGCACAACCGAGCCGGTAACCCGTAAAAGTAAACCCGTAAAGAAATTTAGCGATGAGATTGTAAAAAGAAAAATACATGCGACATGTTGCGGTACAAGCCGCAGACGGTGAATTATTATGTTCATCCTAAACTGACTCCCAAAACCCTCAACCCTCGGTCGGGGGAAAAAGAGTTTGAACCATCTTTATCCTATTCAGCAAGGATTTCCTAAAAACCCGTCAGGAAACTCTCCAGGACCACCCATCACACGCAGTAGTGAATGGACCTATGGTGAACCCTTCCAAGAAAATTCGCTACAGTGGGAAATCTCAATTTCCATAAAGATGCCATCTCCATCACTGTTTTTAGAAATTCACCTCCCTATGTAATGTCGTCAGACGAACAGAAAAAAGTCCTCTACACACTAAAACTTTTACTGGGGCCAGAATAGCACCTCGCTTCAAAACAAACAAGTAAGGAAACTACACAAAGACGAGGAAGTGAAAAACGAACTACGCTAAGACTCCATTCAACCTCCCTGTCGAATTGGATTGAACACCTAAGTCCGAGAGGAAAACGGTATTGCTCATGTACTAGTTTCATATCCAATTGTATATACTCTGTGTATATTCCCTAGAATTAGGAGAAAATTCTTTAGTTTGAATGATTTCTTTATTCTGCTAGTCTAAGAAGGATACTTTTAATTTTAAGAACATGATGAAAGTACATTCGCTTCGCTCTGTACAATTTTTTTTTCTTCTTAGTTAAGATACTTAGTGGATTAGGAAAACCATTAGACTGGATTAGGTGACGATCGTCATAAATTTAAGAAAATTAGCTTGGATTAGTATATATTCATAAGAAATCTAAATCTTAGAAATCTAGATTGTAGTTTCGATAGAATCTTACTAGATTAATGTCCATAGATATAGCTCTGACAGTTATAGTTTACTCTATTTTTTTTATAAAATATAAACTTTAAAATTTGTAATAAAATAAGGTGTGGAACAGCAATTTTAATACAAAAATATAAATATTAAAAAGAGAAAAGACAAAAACCTTTCTATTAAAAAAATATAGAAATAATAGCATTAGTAAGTATAAAAAAATTATTATAAGATTGGTATAAAAAATAGTATTAAATTGGTATTAAATTGATTTAAATTATTGTTATAATTAAGTATTAATTCTAAATTAACTCGATTATAGTTAAGAAACCATTTAGTTTAGTTATTAAACGCGAACGCTTAACTAACCAATTAATTTTAAAACGTTATTAAACATAATTGCGACTTTTAATTTCACATCAAAACAAGAACATATAATATAAATATTCAGAATGAATTCGAAAATTCTCCTTGTTGCTCACTCATACATTCCTTATCAACATGCCAAGCAACTCATAAATGAACAAAGAAGAAACAAAATCTACTGTTTAAGTTCTGAATCGTATGAGATAGTTACTCAATAAAGGATACTCGATCTAGTTATTCTTTAAGAATGTCTCCTCGACATTAAAGAAACAATTCACAAGAACGACTACACTGGTAACAAACGTAAAATCATTTTTACCATCGTTCGAAACACCATGTTTCTAAACGTGTCAACACATCAAGGCTCACAAATGGAATTCAGCTTATAACATTTCGAGTAAAAGTGCTAGCCGCACACTACTGAACGAAATAAGTGAACTACTTGACTCAAGCTCGATCAAAAAGAAACAGTCCGCTTTCGAGTTCGATGAGACGTCATCACATCTTTTGGTACGGCCACAGAAAACAGTGAAACTACTTCGAAAGAAGATCAACATCTTAGGTAATTATGCCTCTACTTCAAACCTATTGATTACTGAACTAAAGGAACAGTTGAAAGCGAATACTTCGTATCTTTTAATAAATTTAGGATACTTACAAAAATTAATAGAATCCTCAAAGTAGTTTAATGCTAAGTCAAACAAATAACAAATGGAGCATCAGAGCGTTAATAATCTAATTGAACAAACGGTATCTAAACACTACTCAAAATACACCAGTTGTGATTGAAACTCCTTCAATTAGCCAAAAACAAAATCACTAACTCGCAACTCATCTTCCTATTGCCCTTTGTACTAGAAATGAACAAAGAGACTAAATACACAGCAGTCATTCCTCTACAAAAAAACATATCAAACCTTCTAAGCTACTCTGGACTAGTCAATCGCCGCTAGCCCTATGAAACTAATGCACTTTATTATCCTTTATCTCATAGAGAAATTCGTCTCTATATAAAGCTCATATCTTTCTACCACCTTCTTTAAACAAATCTTTAGTCGAGTCATGTACACGACCCAATATAATTACTCTTTGAATTACGGTAATCGAAATACACTTATCTAAAGAATCAGCACATGATTTTGTAGACATTAGTGCCAACTAGCAGTTTGCCCAGTCCCAAGTGTTGCTTTCCATACGTCAATCTGTTAAATATCTTAATCTTGAATTCACCCAATGATTTTCACACTGGCCTATTGCAGAATATAAATCTATAGAGCTTATCTGTCCTCTAGGACACTTCACCTTATTTTTTTCAGAAAAAACTACGCTTCGATTGCATGTGAATAACCAACTCTAATACACATGTCTATTACTATGCTTTCTATGCTCACGGATGTGCTTCATCTCTCTAAGTTCAGTTTAAGATCACTCTCACTTGAGAAGAACCATTATCTTCTTCTTTATTTTCGCTAAACTCTGACTCAACGTTTTATCACTTCTTATCTCACGTTGCTGTTACCTAACATTTCTTGTTTGTCACTAAGTTTAAACTTAAAAGAATTCAATTGGAATCAAAGACTGATCAACTTAAACCAAACAATGCCCTTTTACCGTATTTCGCTCCAAATCATATTCATCTCCATAATATTGGAGAGAACTTTCGCACGATCTTTTCTACATATTTCCTTGTCATGCTTATTTCGTTTTGGACCAAAAGAAGTGTATCCTTTGCATAGTGCATTGCCAATAGTACCTGCACGCAACTGAAAGCATTCCACTTCAGGCCATCCCAACATCTAATGTACGTATCCAACTAGCACTGATAGATGCTCCTTTAAACAATCGGTTCAGAATAAGATTTCACTAAGCCACCCAACTCTGCATATACGATTGTCTCTACTTCCGAACTCCTATGACTCGAGCTATTACTTCCTCTGAAGATCACGCGACTTATTCTAATTGAAAAATCAATCTTTAAGTAAAGATTCTCCTTAAGGAAGGGGACCTTTGTGGTACTTTACAGTACTTTTTAATTCAAAAACGTATCCTATCATTTTAATTAGAGTCAAAATAACGTTCGTATACGTTTTATAAGAAACAATAGAACAAGTCGCTTGTGAGCCAAAATTCCCCACATTCTTCCTGTAAATGCGACGCATAAGAATTTCAGGTTGCTTGTACGCTGCAAATAGCGACAACCGCCTCTTGGCAAGTGTACATAGCCCCCTACTCAGTTAACTTCTAGCTTGTAAACTGTTAATGCTTGAACGATTGTGTGAAAATGAACGGTCCTGTAAACCTCTACTTTATATATATATATATAGTATTATATAGTATAATATATATATATACTTATATATATATAATATATATATTATATATAAATATGTATATATAGTATATATATTATATATAATTATTAATAATAATTTATTATATATATATAGTATAGTAATATATAATATAATATTAAAATATTTCTTGTGTAGTTGCTCCAGTTTACCTGGCTTATGAGATAACAATTTATGGCTAAACATAATTAATAAAAACACTGATCTATATATATAAAAATATATATATATAGATATATATATATTATATATAATATATATATAATATATATATATAAGTTATATATATTTATATATATATATAATTATATATATATTATATTATATATATATTATATATATATATTTCTACCTACCGATATATGTAATATCTATAATTATATCATGCCGGTGTGTTTGCATTTAAATTTTTACAGAGATAAATATTAAATTTACATTATTGACGGAGACAGATCTCGCAGCTGAAGCGAAGATTAAGAGTTTGTATGTATGGTATCTTATTAATGACCTTTAGAGGTATCGTCAAACATTTATATTATTTATGTTGTATAATAAAATTTATCCTTCTAATAAAAAACAATGTATTAATTAAAAGCATTAAAGCATGAAACATGGTAAAACCATATAATTATATGTAATAAGGGTATTAAATTAAAGATATGCATTAAAAGTATTATTTAAATGTAAAGATTGGCTAACCATCTCAACATATATGTATTATGTAAATTTATGTATTAATTAACCAATTATTATCATTAATTAATCTTACATTATTTATTTATGTATTTTTGCTACACGAGATGTGATGCTTTCTTTAGGTGTCTGATATGTGTCTGAGGCTTTGTCTAAGACTGTCTGAGCCTTTTGTTCTGATCTTTGTATTCTGTTAAAAGTCCCTATTGGCGAATATAATTTTGCTAGAATATTTGCTTCAATTTCCTTAGCTTAGACGCGAGTAGTAATTAATGACTAAGATTACTACATATATAATATATATATAGTAATATATATATATATATATATATAATATATATATATTAATAGATTATATATATATATATATATATATATATATATATATATATATATATATATATATATATATATATATTTTATTAAAAAAATAAAATATATATATATAAATTAAAGATTTGTTTCGGACATTATATAAATATCATTATACTAAAGTAATTTATAGCATGTAGAATAAATAGTTATATATATATAAATAGTATATATATAAAAAATATATAGATATATTATATAATATAATATATCATATATATTTATTATTATTCACGGTTGGCAGAAAATAAATGTTATAATAATTACTATTCTTACTTGAGTGTTAATAAAAAATTTGTTTTTATAAAAATTCAAATCATTTTTCAATACAAATTATATCACTAATTATTGGCACTAATAAATAAATAGATTCATCTATATAATTCAAACTTATTTAGTTCAGTGTTGAAAAGGTAAAAGATAATAACAATTTAGACACATCTGATGCCTCATAAAGCACTGCAGAAATATTGAACTTCTGGTAAGCTAGTTAAATGTTTACATTAAAATTCTGAATAATTTGAATTAATTCCATAATCTGGAAATATATTTTTTATTAATCTACAGTTTTCAGCAGTATAATT
>JABUQX010063510.1:0-15000 GCA_015478945.1 Trachelipus rathkii | reverse complement strand
CTATAATATATATACTATATATATATATATAGACTATATATATATATATTCTTTAAAGGGTACTTCGGAACGCAGATGGTTTGATCCAATTATGGAGCTCTGTTTTGGAAAGCCAGTGTTTAAAACTATAAGAATTTTTTATAGTGTGTTTGTAATGTGCAAAAGGGGTAAATAATGGAACTAGGAATTTGGCAAGTTTATAGTTGCGGGTGTTGTAAGCTGTTAGAATAGGTCCGACTGGGTAATTAAGTTTATGAATTTTGGGTAATCCATTCAGGATACCTGGTGATGAGCCGTGAGCATATATTTCGTGGAACGTGGATTTATTGATTTTCCCTTTTTTCAGTATATTTAAGCAAGAAACGGTTAAGTTTCTCCTCAAGATTAAGGGACAGGTTGACCAGATTTTTATAAGTTAGTTCAAATTTAGAATTATCTGAAATAATGTTATTAACTTTGGTTATATGCTCTACTCTATTCAACAATTCAACACCTTGACCTTTGTCTGGCTTACAGATAATAATAGAATGGTCATTTTTAAGAGATCTAAGGGTAAAAAATCAGATTTTGGAAAATTTTTTGGAAAAATGTTTGTCAAACCTAATAATAGTGTTGATCACTATTTGTTTAATCTTCTGGGTGATCGAAGTAAAATCAGTGTTTAAAGGGTTCAAAATAGGATGTTGCCGAATATTCGGTAAGTATTCGGGTATTCGGCCAAAATACCGATATTCGGTATTCGGCTTTTTGCCGAAATATTCGGGCAGAAAAAGTGAAAGCCTTTTATAAATAATAATTACGTCAACTCAAGCAAAAGCCTAATTTTAAAACTTGAAATTTTAGAAACTTATTTCCCAAAAATAAAAAATATCCAAATTTTGTAGCCAATATGGGGGGAAAATCTTTGTCATTTGTCATAACCTTAGAAGGGCCTGGTGATGTTTCAAAATGCTAAAAAAAGAATTCCATTTATGAGTGAAAGTATTATGGATTCAAAGATCATAGTGGAATAAGGTGAGAGTGGTTGCCTATTCAATTTCATGTTTTATTCACATGTGGCAACTATGCGCATTCACGATTCAATATTATGTCAGAGTCTGTTTAAAGATATTTTATTTACTAGCAGAAGCATATATCCTCTCATTTTCATCATTCAGCAACGGCAGCTGCAAGTTAAAACTTTAAAGATGCAGCTGAATGTCAAAACAGCATAAATTAATTCAAGACGTTTCTACACGCTGGAAAAAACTTATGATATGCTTAAAGATTGTTTGAACAAAAAGTCCCCTATCCATATGAGCTGCTGATGCAATCAGAAAAATGTTTGACTGATTTTCAGTGGCAAATTTATTCCATTTACTTGAGCCATTTTGACATCACTAAAACAAATTATACATAGAAAGCAACATTCTCCCAACTTATCTCTATCGTTTTGAGCAATAAATCTATTTTAAATAAGGCAATTAAAAGCAAAAAGCTTCAGTGGAATAATTTCACTCGTTGAAGAGCTTAAGAAATCAGTTTTAGAAAAAAAAAACTTCTAGTTTCTATTGTGATAAACCTTTGGTGTAACTACTTTCTTAGATCTGCGTATCAAGCTTTAATTTTTCAACTATGAATCAGATGAATCAGTAAAAAATGTGGTCGTTGAGGCATGGAAAGAAATGCATGAAAAATTTAGCTCCTGACTTCTGCTGACGATGATTCACGTAGGGGGGAAAGTGAAGCTGAAGGTTCCATTTCACTTCTTAATGGATTGTTTTAAAAGAAATTGTGGCATCAAAATCGTCAGACAGAAAAGAAAGTGGGAGTGATTAAAAGATAAAAAAGAAAAAGTCCATTCTTCTGACGATGTGAATATTGTACATAAAAGTAAAAAGGCTACATACGGAATTACATCAAGAAATAAACAAATATAATAAGTTTTGCCTATTTTGACCAGTGAAGACAATGATATTCCTTCAATTTTGGTGGAAAAAACACTGGAAATAGTTTTATGAATTTGAAAAAAACTAGCAAATAAAATACCTTTCAGTCCACCGTCATCATGTCCGCAAAGTGAAAGAATGTGTAGAACAGGAGGAAAATATTAATGAAGCCACAAGAAATAGGTTATCCTTTGAAAATGGAGAACTGCTAATGTCCTGTCATTTTAACCTTAGAGCTTATTCAAATTGAAGTGGGTTAGTTTAATAATCTTAACTACCAAAACTTTTCAATTTTCATCTAAATATTTTAATATGTGAATGGTTTGATATAGGTAAGAATAGTTATTAACTTTTTGTTTTATTACTTTGTATGTAACACTGGTAAACATGAAATTTCTTGACGGGGTTTCGCAATTGATTAATGATGTGCTGATTCCAAAAATGTAATTGGTTTTTGCCTATCACATCGCATTTGTGAGATATGTCGTTTAACTTCAATTTTGTTTAAAATTTTATGATTTTTACCTTTTTTCAAGAGGGTCTATCACAAATATATGGGATATATATTATATATATATATATAATATATATATATATATTAGTATTATATATATATATATATATATAATATATATATATATATATATATATATATATAATATTATATTATATATTTATATTATATATAAATATATATATATATATATATATATAATATAACTATATATATATATATAATATATATATATATATTATATTATATACTATATATATATATATATATATATATATATATATATATATTATATATAATATATATATAATATATAACATAACATACATTTCTGCCCCTGACCCACCTTATTGGAGGGGCCACACCGCCTCCAGAAAGCCAGCCACCGCTCCTGGGCGGTTCCACAGGTCAAGAATAGAAGTTACAGCAAAGGTGGTACGGGGAGCGTCGAGGGCGGGGCACCCAGAAGGAAGTGCTCCATTGTGTCGGGGATATACGGACATCTAGTGCAGGTGGGGGATATAACGTTATCAAGTTTGAATCTGAATTTATATTGCATAAGATTTGGGTGGTGGCCTGATCTGCACCGGGCGAGGTTAATTTGGTTTCTTTTGGACAGTGATTCTTCTGTAGGGAAGATGTTTGGGGATGGGTGTTTAGTAGATTGTATTGGGCGATTTTGTAGATATGTTAGTTAATTGTGTATGGATGTGAGAGAACCAAGACCTATTTGGGGGTGGGGGAGATGTTGTTGTAGATTGTCATTAAAGTTTGGGCTTGGTGAGGAGGGGGGGATTTTAGTCGTGTCGGGGGGGGTTGGCGAGTATTTGGTGGCAGGATGGGTTTGGATTGAGTGTTTTCTGGAAAAATTGTGTCCATACCATCTTCAAGTGGGTAGGGATGGGAAGAGATGTGTGGTCTCTCATGTAAAAATGCTGGATGGGGGTTGTTTTAGTACATCCAGTGATTATTCTAAGGGCAGTGTGTTTTGAGTAACTTGCAATTTATTTAGGTTGGATTGTGTTAGTGCTGAGAACCATGCGGGGGAGCATAGTTTATATTATCGAGGAGTTGTTTGTAGAATGTGGTAAGGGTGTGTTTTCTTTCGCTGAAGTTGTGTTGTGTTGAGAGAGGTTTCGGAGGGTGTTTAGTTTTCCTTTTGGGTTGAGGAAGTAATTTGGTCGATTGTGGGGGGAGAAAGTCATATGGTGTCGTAAGTGAGTTCCTAATATTTTTGGGCGTTTTGTTTTAGGGGAAGCGGGGTGTTGTTCAAGTTAGATACTGATTGGGTGGAATAGATTGGTGGCGGTCAGTGTTTAGAGGGTAATGGAGGATTTAAGGGGGGAGCTTGTCATTTCTATTGGAGTAGCCAAGTTTCTAATAATTGTAGGTATTCTTGGGTGTGCTGGGTGGCTGTGTTACAAGGGATGTTGCGGAAATGGGGACTGATGTTCATTGCGTGAAAGTAATTAGTTGCGTTGGAATTGGTTGGTGGGGGTAGGCAGATCTGCTGTAAAGAGAATGAAGAGGAATGGAGAGAGAATGGCACCCTGTTGGTACGCCCCCGTTTGCAGTTTGATGGAGTGTGAGAGGGTGTTTTATGGAGGACTTTGGCATATCTATTGTAAGGAAATTTGAAAGCCACTTTTTATCATTCTTTTCGAGGGGATGAAGAATTTTTTGTATTAAGGATATATTGGGGACAGTGTCAAAGGCTTTGTTAAAGTCGATGGCTGTAAGTAGGGATCTGTGTGATGGGATTGGTTTGAAGCCATTAATTATGTGTTGTTTGAGGAGTTGAGGGCTGTTGTTGTTGAGTGATTGCCTTTGAATCCATGTTGGAATTCTGGGATGGTGATGTGTGGGGATAATTTTTTTTAATATTAGTTTCTCCAGCAGTTTGCTGATTGTGGAGAGGAGAGAGATTGGGGCCGATAGGAGGAATGGGCGAATTGGGGTCTTTTTTAGGTTTTAATTTTTGGATAATGAATGCTTGTTTCCATTGGGGGTATATAGTTGAGTTTCCAGGATTTGTTAAAGATTTCTGTTATGAGGAGAATTGCTTTTCCTTCCTAGGTGTTTCAGGTGGAAATTTGAGATTGAGTCTGGTCCTGTTGCTGGTGAATTTTTAAGGGTTTTGATGGTCTCTGATATCATGTTGGTTGTAAAAGGAAGGTGGAGGGTTGTGATCTGAGGGAAGTGTTTTGAGTTGTTTTTTTGTTAATCTATTAGTGGGGAGAGTAGGTTACGGGAGATATTAGCTTAGTGTTTTGCGAGGCTGTCTGCTTGTTGGTTTTGGGGAAGGGAGGGAGTTGTCGGGCAAGGAGGCGGATTCGTAGTGAGGGCGAGGGGGGTTAGTTTTGTGAGCTTATTTTTAGTTTTTAGATAACCCTGCCAGGTTTTCTATATTATCTATGCGGTGAATGTTGTTTGTAGGTATTCTGTAAACTTGTTAGTTGTGTTGGTGGTTATGAGGTTTGAGATCTGAGTGTTGTAGGTTAGTTATATTTGGTTAGTGGTTAATGTGGTGTATGGTCTGAGTTTTCGGAGGGAGTTTTTTTGTTTAATAAGTTGACTGATTTCGGAGGATAGTTTAGGATTGTTTAGGATTTTCTGTGACCCTTAGGTATGTAGAGATTGGCTGATTGATGATTGTGTTGTTTAAATGAATGATTGAGGTGTTTATGTTGTTATGTCATGTATTGGTGTAGGATTTATGGGATTCGATATGGTTTGTAAATTCTGTCCAGTTAGCTTTTTTGTAGTTAGTAAATGTGGTGGTTCTTTTTTTTGGGGGTTTTGGTGGGGGAGTCAGGAGACTATGAGTAATAGGGAGATGATCTGATTGTAGGTCGGTTGTTGTCCCAGAGGTCTATATATATATATTATATATATATATATATAATATATATATATATATATATATATATTATAGATATATATACTATATATATAATATTATATATATATATTATATTATATTTATATATTTGATATATGTAAGGGATGAGAAACAAATCGAAATCGCAATGATATGATACGTGTCTTTGATAGATATATGTTAAACATTTAATACAACTATGAATAAAGATAAATATGGGACAACAATGAATGTAAAAGAAGAAATGGGTTTAGTTAATGTAAAACAAACCTACGATGGTAGTAACTTTCTATTCGTAGACGATCTACTGTGCATAGCGTCTGTAATATCCCTCATCAAGCTCCAACAATAGTCGGCCATCATATTGATATCCCACTTGCCCTGGTAACGTCCTTCCATTAACTTTAGATCTTGATGGAAGCGTTCACCCTGCTCATCACTAACATCGCCTAGGTGTGATCTCGGAAAATTTCTTAGGTCCGCAGAATGTAAGTAGTGCCAACTTCTATACTCATTCTACATCCCATGGAATGAAAAAACTGTCTAAGCAAAGTTCCTGTACAATGTTAGTGGTTCCCGGCTTTCCTGTTCCCCAGAAAAATCTGTGCTACATCTGAAAAAGCATTCCATGCTCTTGGCCTCTAACACAGTCATTGTGGTAGCAAAGGCAGCATCACGGAGGAGTGTCTGTATTTGTTGACCATCAAATATCCCAGCTTTTTTCTTTTCGTCACTCAGACCAGGAAAAGTTGAGCATATATAGCGGAAGCATTTACCATTCATCGTCCAGGGCCTTCACAAATTGATTTCATCAAACCAAGTTTTATGTGTAGTGGAGTAAGATGATGTTTTTCTCTCTGTACAAGTGGTTCACGTACGATGTCCTGTCACCTGGCGTCAAGGTTTCCCTCGGTGGCCATTCTCTTTTGGTCCAGTGATCCTTTGCCGCCCGGCTGTCCCAATAGCACAGGAAGCAGGGATATTTGGTGAAACCTGCTTGCTGACTGAGCAAAATGTTTACCATTTTGAGGTCGACGCATATTTACCATCCATGTACCTGATATTGTAGGCTCTCCAAACTGTCTTGATTTTTGCATACTCCTCTCTCATCCGTACCGAGTACCCTACTGGAACCGAAGCATACCTGTTGCCGTTGTGTAACAACACACACTTTAAACTGCTCTTGGAAGTGTCAATAAACAGTCGCCACTCACCTGCATCGTATGCTGGGAGTCCCATAGCGAGAAGTAGGCCTGCAACTTCACTGCAATACACAAGGTTACCATCTTACGAATAGCCTCCGCAGCTCTGCTTCTCTGTTTACGATAAAATGTTACTCTGGTGCCATGGCTATAAGTAATTTTCATGCAACCTCGAAGCTCAACAGCTCAGGACAACTTCGGCAAATATACTCTCATACAAGATCATTCAGTTCAACCCTGGCGTTGAACAATACGGACCATCGGACTGTATTTCAGATGGATGGTAGACATCATCCAGCGGTCATTGCATTCCATTACATGTGACGTTACTAAAGGTGTGAGCGACACATGCTTCCCAAATATCGACCGCAGTAACTTGCTGCTACTGTAGATATATGCGGAAGGTAACGTCTATACAGCCTACGTAGTGCGCACATGAATTTTGTCATTCCTAGGGAATATGCAAAAATAGGGATCCATGATTGCACGAAAACGGGATGTGATACAGCAAATCCGAGAATATATATGGAATCAGCACCTCCGAATTACTAATATATCTGCTACAAAAGTTCCATCCAAAGAAACAAAATTTCACCTTTTTTTGATGGTCATTTTTAAGATATCTAAGGGTAACAAAATCAGATTTGGAAATTAAATACGAGAACACTTTAGCTGCATTAAACCTATAATAGTGTTTGTGCACTATTTGTTTTATCTTCTGGGTGATCGAAGTAAAATCAGTATTAAAGGGTTCAAAACTTTTTAAAGAATGCACTAAACCTTGGTAAGCACTAAAATATTTATGGAAGTTAATACGAAAATGCGGTAGATTAAAATCTAAGCCAAAACTAAATAATCTTTTTTTATTGGAAGATAAGATTCTATTGGAAAAATTAAAAATAAATTTATCTCTGTTAGCTGAGGCATCGCATACATCCAAATTCAATGATTTCAATTTGCCCTTGTGTCGGATATTGCAGCATTTTATATGTTTGGCGACTAGCACAGAAATCTTAGTGACAGACAAGAAATCAATGAACGATAACTCACTTTTAAGTAGATTATAGCATTGTGAATATTGTTGGTTAATCAGTTTGTGATTCTTAGTTTTAAAACTGATTTCCTTTTTTAATATTTTAAATTGAAAACCTTTGTATAGGTTACTATTATAAAACCATTTGGTGTAGAGTTTAAATCTAATAAATTTAGGTATTATACTATAGGTCTTACATGTTTTTAAGTTCACATCCAGCTCGCATTTATCCTTTTTAAAGTGCAAGTCCTCCAAACGTCTGATGACCCTAAAGGTGGCTTGGCCATAGGTCTTTTATAATTTCAATCCAGCTTCTAGTAGATGGGAATTTTAATTTGAGGATAAAAAGTAGCACCAGGGCCTTTGACATAGAGAAAACTTTATTAAACTATCAATGTTTCGGAAAACACAGTTTCCATCTTCAGGCTAAAATATATAGAACAATAATTACAAAACTAAAAAACTTAAGTGTAGCAAGCATTTCAGACAAACTACTATATGGTAACACATCTGACGGATTAAAAGAGCAGCAGCTTGTATGGTCCGCTGTCACTGTTTGAGGAAGGTTTCGTGTTGGCAATGTATAATGTTTCTAAAATGTGCAAATTGGTTGTGGATTTTGCTTGAGACAATATTGAAAAATTGAAAAAATTAAAGGGATGGTCTTTATCATGAGAGTGGTTTCTTATTGCAGAAAATGCTGGAGAATTGAATGGTAGTTTTGTGCGGGAAGACACTCCCCTGTGCTCATCAACTCTCACACTGAGTTGGCGAGTAGAACTGCCAACATAGGCGGTATTAGAGCGGGCCCGCGTGGCAATGGCACCCTAGGCTTTCGGGGCCCTGCGTGGCAATGGCACCCCTAGGCTTTGCGGGACCCTGGATGGTGTTTTCGTAGAAAACATACACAAGTATGTAAAGTATTAAAATCTGCACAGTAACAAAACTTGGTTAAACCCTGGACATATGTAATGCGAATATAAGTATATATATATTATATCTATTATTTAAATATATATATATATATATATATATATATATATATATATATATATATATATATATAATATATATATATATATATACCGATATATATATATATATTGCGCAGCTCATGCGATATGGGGCGTTAAATCTGTTAGCCTCTGCATGCGCGCGAGGCCCTTATAAGGCGCGGGGCCCAGAGCGATTGCCCAGGTCACCCTGCCCTAGAGCCGCCACTGACTGCCAACATAGGCGGCATTACAGCCGTCACATGTGAATTTATAGATAAGAGAGGAGCGGAGCACAGTGGGAATACCCCTTTGTGATGGCAGAAGGAAGCTATTTTAAAGGACGAGTTAAAGGTTAGAATAATATTTAATTGTGGGAAAAAATTCATTAGGCAGTGAGTAAGGTCTTTACGTAGTTTTATATGGATGTGTTCATAGTATGGTAAAGGTAAATAGAGTTTAAGTTTTGGAGCAGTGAGAGTCAAGAGTTTTTGATCAAATTTGGAGGATAACAATTCTTTTATATATTTATGAATAAGAGAAGGGAAAAAAATTTAGTTGAGTTATTCATAAATATATAAAAGAATTGTTATCCTCCAAATTTAATCAAAAACTCTTGACTCTCACTGCTCCAAAACTTAAACTCTATTTACCTTTACCATACTATGAACACATCCATATAAAACTACGTAAAGACCTTAATCACTGCCTAATGAATTTTTCCCACAATTAAATACTATTCTGACCTTTAACTCGTCCTTTAAAATAGCTTCCTTCTGCCATCACAAAGGGGGTATTCCCACTGTGCTCCGCTCCTCTCTTATCTATAAATTCACATGTGACGGCTGTAATGCTGCCTATGTTGGCAGTTCCACTCACCAACTCAGTGTGAGAGTTGAATGAGCACAGGAGGTATCTTCCCGCACAAAACTACCATTCAATTCTCCATCCTTTTCTGCAATAAGAAACCACTCGCACGATAAAGACCATCCTTTTAATTTTTCAAATTTTTCAATATTGTCTCAAGCAAAATCCATAACCAACTTGCACATTTTAGAAACATTATACATTGCCAACACGAAACCTTTCTTAAACAGTGACAGCAGACCATACAAGTTGCTGCTCTTTTAATCCATCAGATGTGTTACCATAGCAGTTTGTCCAATACCAACTTTCTAAAATGTTAAATTGTAAGTATTACCCGGTGTCTCCCGGTTCAATCTATCATTTGATAATTTATTGCAATTTGATATAGTTAGCCCTATTTTTTCCTTTTGAATTGTTATATGGATTCTGATGTGCATAATTAGAAATTTAAGCCGAAGTGTTACCTTATTATTGTTCATTTCCAAGCTCATTTCATTTGTATACTTTATAATAACATTGTTAAATATTAATAATTAATATATGGAACTACAATAATATTTTGCTTATATTATTATTTTGTAAATGCTTGCTACACTTAAGTTTTTTAGTTTTGTAATTATTGTTCTATATATTTTAGCCTGAAGATGGAAACTGTGTTTTCTGAAACGTTGATAGTTTAATAAAGTGTTCTCTATGTCAAAGGCCCTGGTGCTACTTTTTATCCTCAAATTAAAATTCCCATGTACTAGAAGCTGGATTGAAATTATAAAAGATCTATGGCCAAGCCACCTTTAGGGCCATCAGACGTTTGGAGGACTTGCACTTTAAAAAGGATAAATGCGAGCTGGATGTGAACTTCTTAAAAACATGTAAGGCCTATAGTATAATACCTAAATTTATTAGATTTAAACTCTACACCAAATGGTTTTATAATAGTAACCTATACAAAGGTTTTCAATTTAAATTATTAAACAAGGAAATCAGTTTTAAAACTAAGAATCACAAACAGATTAACCAACAATATTTACAATGCTATAATCTACTTAAAAGTGAGTTATCATTCATTGATTTCTTGTTTGTCACTAATAAGATTTCTGTGCTAGTCGCCAAACATATAAAATACTGCAATATCCGACACAAGGGCAAATTGAAATCATTGAATTTGGATGTATGCGATGCCTCAGCTAACAGAGATAAATTTATTTTTAATTTTTCCAATAGAATCTTATCTTCCAATGAAAAAAGATTACACTGGTCAACAAATTTTGGGAAATTTTTCGTAACTGAAATAAAATTAGGTGAAACTATATGTATTTTTCATGCAGATTCCGAAAATGATTTTAGAATTCTTGTATCATGTATAGTTTTTGAGTTACAAGCTTCCAAAGTTAATTATAATACCTCCAAATATGCGTATGTTGTGACAAAGATATATTATTATTGTTCAACTTGACTATAAAATTAATTAATTTTTATAGGTCAAATTCTATAGTTATGATGTCCACGAGTAATTTAAAAAACATTGTATGTATAATGCATTACCACAAAAATGATATATATTTACCTTAATTTTCTTGAATTTGTGCCACATTGAACTTTCGATAACTACTTTTTCTTTTATGTTCTGAAGTGTCTTTTTTTTTCAGAAACCAGCAGTAATCACTCATCATTGCTTCATCCCATCTGCCCTGATAACATTTCTCCATTTGCTGTATATCTTGGTAGAATCTTTCACTTTGTTCATCGCTTACTGCCCCGAGATTTGGTGGAAAGAATGTCAGATGAGAATGTAAAAAAAATGTATTTTTAGTGCATTCTTGCAGCCCAGTGCTTGTAATTAAACTAAGCAAACCTCTCTACTATTTATGATCGCTATTTTCAAACTCAGTTGTTTTCCAAGGAAGCCTGTAATAAGGTCTTTGAAGGAATTCCATGCAGATAGTTCATTGTGCGTTTTAATTCTTGTCAAAAGCGGGGGTCACGTTGTAGTTGTTGAATCTGCCGGTCCGACGTAGGGGGGGGGGTAAACGCCCTCTTTTCAATTGCGTTACTTCAGCACACGAAAAAACGTCAAATATTTAAATCCATTCTTCCTTCTGTATCCATTGGCTTCACAAAATTCTTCATCAATCAAAGTTTAATATGTAATGGTGGAAAAATAACTCGCTTAGGATCTACAAGGGGCTTTAACTTAACATTCTCTTTGCCCGGAGGGTAAATGTATCTCTCTCCATGTTTTTTGTACGTAATGTTGCTTAGTATCCCGGCTGTTCCCATAAACACAAAAAACAACAGTTTGGTGAATCCTCCCTTAGACCAAGAAGGAGTCCAACAACTTTTCATGATCACAAACAGATAATCCATGTGGTGGTCATAATAAATTAATAAAGCATTCAATATTTTGGAAATTACTTTTCATAGCGTTTCCTTCATTCCAACAGGCATGTGCAACTGAATTGAGGGAAAACTTGTTTTGAGTTATGCAATAAGACGGCTTTTAGGCTAGTTTTGAAGAGTCTTATTGAAATTGCCATTCAACATCTAAATACGGAATACCAAGCTCACGCATTAAGTCCATTAACATCGGAACATAAACATATTAAGTTACCTTTGTAAAATATTTCTCTAAATTCCTGTTTCTATTCTATATATACTAAAGTTAAACTTCTTTTGATCTAACAAATTCCACTCTTGCAGGCGTGAACCTAAGATTCAGCTTGCTTGTTTTGACAAATACAGGTCTCGTTACTAATCATTAGTTCGGGTTACGTAACTCATTGTGTGGTTTGCATTTGCATTCGTCTGGCGGATACATGGCATATTTCTGCAGCACCCAATGCTCCAGCATTAAGAGTCAAAACAATCTTCATTCTGAGTCAGGAAACCTTCCTTCAGAAGGCTGGTCTATAGGAATCGTTTTAGGTTCTCATCGATTATGGGGGAACTGGTCTCCTGGCTGAGTTAATTGTCGGATAGGCCAATGTTTGCTTTAGTTTTTGATTGAAGCCACATACATTTGTTAGGCAAAAGTAGCAATCCTGTATTTGTTCCTTTCGCTCCCATTTCCAATAACATTCGGCACTCCAATGGGCAAATGCGCCTTTTTTTCACCTTTTTAAACCACTGGGTTAATTTAAACATAACATCTAATGCATGTTATGTGTCGAGCCTATGCGTAAATAACTCATCAGCCAATAGCAACAAAATAGTTTTCCTTGCTATGCATGGCCATACTTAAACAATTGAGTGGTTGGTTTCGTTGACTTCGTAGTATATGTCTTCACATACGTAGCAAAAGACATTCAGAGAATTTATACAAACACGTTTGGTACTCATACTTTTTAAATATATATCTGAACAAACTAAATTAACATTAATGCGCTGTAATTAGGGTTGGGAAAAAAACTTTTTTTCGAATCGTGTTTTTTTCATGAAAAAAACATGTTTTTTCATGTTTTTTCAAAATTTTTTTTCATTAAATGTATTTTTAAAAATATAAGAGGGGCTAATATGATATTTCACTTCAAATTTAGATTTTTCAAAATATTTCCATATTTGAAATTAAGCAAATATTCCATTATGATTTAAAAAATAGCAGAACTACCTTTCTCTTATATTTTATCAATTGTTTCGTTACAATTTACAATAGGTTGTAGCCTGCAAGACTGCTGTTTGTAGGCTTCTACTTTCTAATTTAACTATTATTTTACATTTGTATCATATAATCATATTTATTTTAATTTACTTTTAAATATTAATGATATATTATACTTATATAGAATGAGTCTGAATGACAAAACTCAAAAAGTGACTTAAAAGAAATTAATAAAAAATATTGAAATTGAAATTATACCAAGATTGTAAATGATGGAGGATGAGTGAATGACTAAAATAAATATTTGGCTTGGGAATATCAACTTTTGATTCACTAAATCACTAGTCCCCACTCCCCAGACCCAGTCACTATGGCAAGCTCATTATCACTGGGCTTATCAGCGTGATCATCCACATTTAATCTTGATATGACTGATAAGTCTGATATCCTTCAGAGTCTAAATAAATATCGGCTTAGAAGGACAGTGGTGGAAGGAGCAGGGCCAGTAACAGGACTCTTAAGCTTAGCTGCCTTAGCATAATCATCTCTCTCAGTTTGGCAAATTTTCAGAATTTCCTAGTTCTAGATTATGAGCAATAAATACTAGTTTTGCAACGTCTACACAACAAAAAGTTATATTTCATGCGAGGGCCTTTGATACCTTTTATTTCCTTAAAAAGTACAGTCACACGGACTTTTTTGCACGTTGGGCATTTTCTAAATTCGATAAATAATTATGATTAAAAATGTTACTGAAAAGCTGAAACAGAGTAAGAAAACATTAATGAAGCCACAAAACAAAATATTATGAATATCAAAATTCAGAATAAAAATAAAAATATGCGAAAATCCATAAAAATTTTATGACACAAACTCAGGGGCTATTCCACTTTATAGGGAAATTTGGCAACCAAAAAATGTTCCAAATTAGAGCGATTTTGCTAAAATTTAATAATTTGTAATCTTAAATCATGTAAATTCACAACTTATTGAAAAAAACGAAAAAAACAAATTTTTACTTGTTTTTTTCATGAAAAAAACGAGCTTGTTTTTTTCCTTTCCCAACCCTAGCTTAATATATATGATATATATATAATATATATATATTATATATATTATATATATATATATATATATATATATATATATATATATATATATATATATATATATATATATATATATATATATATATATATATATATATATATAATATAAAAGACTAACAACACATAGACACAACCTTTACACTGAAAAACAACTCTGTAACTGCGAGCATACTACAAAATTCTCAGCGAGAACATTATATATTTTCATGATTTTTCGTGTTCAAGCATGACTCAGTAATGACTCATAACAGACAATTGTGACGTGATACGTAATTTTCGACTACATCATTGCATTCAGGACAACTATACCTACATAGAACACCTATTCCCATTTTAGTTCCGAAATCATTGTTGACCAGTGTTATTTAGTTTTGGCTTAGATTTTAATCTACTGCATTTTCGTATTAACTTCTATAAATATTTTAGTGCTTATGAAGGTTTAGTGCATTCTTAAAAAGTTTTGAACCCTTTAACACTGATTTTACTTCGATCACCCAGAAGATTAAACAAATAGTGATCAAACACTATTATAGGTTTAACTAAAGTGTTCTCGTATTTAATTTCCAAATCTGATTTTGTTACCCTTAGATCTCTTAACAATGACCATTCTATTATTATCTGTAAACCAGACAAAGGTCAAGGTGTTGAATTGTTGAATAGAGTAGAGCATATAACCAAAGTTAATAACATTATTTCAGATAATTCTAAATTTGAACTAACTAATAAAAATCTGGTCAACCAGGCCCTTAATCTTGGAGAAACTTAACCGTTTCTTGCTTAAACTACTGAAGGCAGAGAAAATCAATAAATCCATGTTCCACGAAATATTATGCCACAGCTCATCACCAGGTATCCGTATGGATACCCCAAAATATCTCC
>JABUQX010063509.1:10000-15000 GCA_015478945.1 Trachelipus rathkii | reverse complement strand
AGTCCAGAAAAGTTAAGTTAAGTTTTTTAAGAAAATTCTTAAGTGGCAAGCTTCTGGAATTTATGCCAGAAGCTTGCCATTAAAACAATATTTCTAAACAAACCTAACTTAAAACTTAACTTTTTTGAAACTTAAAATTTTCCACCCAACAAGTCACAACACTTAACACATCGAACGAGAAAAAACAATTTTCATCACATATCAACCCAAAAAATACAAAACGAAAAGGAATCCAACACAGAGAACGCACGTAAAAGTCTTACACTACCCCCACACAAACCCAACATCATACATGCAACGAACCGCACGAAACGTAACTAACACTCATACACCCTCTCTACGAACACTTCAGACCACGCATTCCATGTACTAAACCCACCACAACGCACTATTACAATAAAACACAACGAAACACCCCGGCGTTCCCGACATAAATACACACGTCACCTTTAACAAAACATAAAACTACCTTAATAAAAAACTAAACCTATATAACACACATAATAACCACACTAATATCTTACCACAAAAATACACCCTAAACTAATCAACCAATTACTATACACCGACTATATATACAATACAACACACCCGACGATAACCGCCTACCACATACTATAAATCAATCAATACCTAACACCTAACTAAAAATATATATAACATATATATATATATATATTATATATATAATATATATATTATATATAGTTTATACATATTATTATTTAATAGTTGAATAGAAATAGTTAAGAGTTATCTATTTATTCTATCTATAGTTTTAGCTCATTTACGGCCAAGGGTGTTTCATTAGTTATTATTTCATATGCACAATTTACTAAATTTATTATATTCAAATGATATTGAACCGTAATCACTCGCTTTAATAATTATCTTTATATAAGATATGTTCATATCAGGTAACACCAACTACCACACGCTACACTCACTACAACACATACACTATTCACATACACACTAACTACACTATACATATATATATATTATAATATATTAATATATATAGTATATATATATATTACATGATATATATATATATATTTATATTATAATATAGTATAGTGTTCAATTAATAGTATACCATGCGTGATATATGTTATACTATATAGTGATACAATAGTATATATATTGATATGATATTTATCAACAATATATAGTATATTAATATATTATATTATATTATATTATAATTAAAATTAAAATTATTATGTTATACACTAAAGTCTCAGTGAAAGTGAAAGTTTAATATGAGCTTATGCGTCATTGCATAATTAGGTATAACTATATACTTATATATAATACTAAATATTATATTAATAATCTCAATATAATATGCTCTATATAATTTATGATGAAGAATAATCAATAGGAGCTGTATATCAGTATATATAGTATATGATTGATGATAAGTTATAGCTACCTAGATTACTACTATTATACTATGTATAAATATATATCCTAGCTTGCTATAACAATTCTACTTACCTAGACTTTATAATATAATATATATTAACACTGTAAAGTGAGTGATGTAGCAGAGAGAATATATTTCCATTATAGTATATTATATCATGATGATATAAATGCTATATTATTAGAGATAAATGAAGGCTATATATTATACTAATATATCATTATCCTATCCATATAACAGTGAATACTAACTATCCTATATATTATTACCTGATTCATGTGGTTGTACTATGCGATATATAAAAGGTTTTTAATACCATATCAGTAGTGATGTTGACAGGGTTGGATTAAATATATTCTTAGATATACGATTAAATGTTGTTTTCAAGGTGATGCGTCGAACTGACCTCGAGGACCATTGGACCCCTGAGGGTCTCGTGAGGACTCTGCTTCCGTAATCGATGTGTGCGGAAGTTAGATAAAAGCTATGAGGATGTATGGAGCTGGTTTTCTCGCCTCCCTCACAGCGGTTGATCAGTTCCACTTGGTGTGCTGTATAAGATATACTCCGATACTAGTGCTAAGGGCTATCAAGTATTTCTTTTATAGTGAACGAGTGTTGTGTCGTTGTGAGATCCATGTCATGCAAGGGGAGACGCATCTTGGAAAGCGCGGGCAGAAAAAATTCGTTCGTGTTACTTCTGTATGTAGTTTCCTTCTCAATATCTGGTGCTGTTTGTCAGTTCAGTGATGTCGTTCATTCTCAGTGATCGGTGAGTTGGACATCTGTCTTACGGATATGAGTACTGCTTAGCATATGGTTTATCGAGGGTTTTCCTTTTTGTTGAACTACAGAATCTGAAGCTATAATATGTAATATTTTCTATTAGCTTTATATATAAATTAAGTTTATTTACTTCTTTGAGCATATAAATAAATATATTATTATTTAGTATATTCTGATATCTAAATATAAATTAATCATAAGTGATAGTACTATAATATATTTGTATAATTGTGGAATATTATTATAGAACTGTTTCACAGTGATTAATATATATTAATATAAATAAGTATTCTTACTCATTTAAATTATATATAGTATATTACACCAAATATATATACGTTTACATTAACAGATAATATTTTAAAAAGTTCATCTTTATAGTATTTTATTAACACCTCGACTATATTTCCTATATCCAAGTCTTTTGACCTTAAATATTTTGCCAATGACATTTAACTGCCAGGTTATTACAAATAAAATATCTTATCATCAATCATTACACTTACGCTTTTAAGTATATAAATTTCTTCTACAAATAGTGTTATGTATAGCATAATTCTAATTTTTATAATTCTCCAATTTAAGTGCATTCCCTCAGTAAGATTTGCATATTAAATGATAATCTAGATTGTATTATTCGAATTTTGAAGAAATATAATAGTATAATTTAGTCAATAATTTAACTTAATTTAATATATATATAATATATATATATAGTATATATATTAATTATATATAATAATATATTATATATATATATATATTAATTATATATAATATATATATATATATTATAATTATTATATATATATTATATAATATATTTATATATATATAATATTAATATATATATATTGTATTATTAGAAGATATGTGACACTAGTTAGCAGAGTTATAAATTTAAAGATGCTTATGGTAGATCATTTTGTGATCATAAAGATTATCAAAATACATAAAAGAGAGAATTAATATGAAAATTAGTAATTCTGGGCCGTTAATTTAATCAATTTTATTCCTAATTTTATACTTACATTTACTATATTAATATATTAATATATATATTATAATATATTAATTAATTAATTATAATAATATATATATTATTATATATATTAATATAATATGCATGTATTTATAAATATATCAAAACTTTATATATTTAAAAATATATTTAATATATATAATAACATTATATATAATATATATATATTAATATAACCTATATTATATAGGTATATATATATATATATAAATTATAATATATAAGGAATGGTATATATAAGGTATTAAAATTTGAGGATAAATTATAATACCTATAGTACTGAAAAAAAGCTTCCTATACCTATTATATAATCATATAACATTATAGATATATATATATATATATATTATATATATATATATATATATTTTATAATATTATATATATATATTATATATATATATATATTATATA
The DNA here is from genome assembly GCA_015478945.1 of Trachelipus rathkii. Classification (NCBI taxonomy): domain Eukaryota; kingdom Metazoa; phylum Arthropoda; class Malacostraca; order Isopoda; family Trachelipodidae; genus Trachelipus; species Trachelipus rathkii. Next base: position 11,326 of record JABUQX010063509.1, on the reverse strand, counting down.
TATATATATATAAATATATATATTATATATATATATATTTATATTATACCTAGTCACTACACTACCATCCCACAAACAACCAAGCCATCCCACATACAACACCATATACAACTCCACCTATATATATAAATTGCAATTACATATATTCTTCAAATTCGAAAAACAAAAAAACAATCTAGATATCTTATATGCAAATCACTGGAAAGCTAATGGGAATATAATTAGATGCATACCAACCATTTGAATGAATTTAACAATAAGAAGAGCGAGTGATGATGATGTAGATTTATCTTTTGTAATACCTGCAGTTAATGCATTGCAAAATATTTAGCAAACTTGGAAGGATAGCGGTTTGTTGTAAAAACTATAAAAGAATGAAACTTTTTAAATTCTGTTTATGAACGTTTTTCGGTACCATTAAAGAGAAGAAACTTTATGTACTTGCAACAGTCTATATCCACAATACAAATTAGCTCCCTTTGCTATTATTGATGAGAGATAAAATAAAATTTATGCTCAAAGAAGTAAAACTTTGTTATAAAAAGCTAAAGAAATATTACATTAAAGTTCAGATTCTGATTAACCAAAAAGACGGATCAAAATGGATCAGTCTCATACAGATTCACATGAAGAATCTGAAAATGTGAACGCAGATATTGTAGAAGGAAAACACATTCAGATTTTCTGGAAGTGCTTTGATGACATGTTACAAGAAAAATCTTCAGAAGAAAATGAAGAATATTCAGATACAATCAAACCAAGTGGAACTGATCAAAGGAGAAAAAAATTAAAATTCAAACGTAGAAGCAGCAGAGAGAGAAAACAACACGAATTAGAAAATACTATTCAAACTACTGTGGATAAATATTTTGCAGCACCATTTATGAACGAAAATCGGACGTTGATTCACTGTTATGGTGGAAAGAAAGAAAAGCTCTTTATCCTGATTGCATCTTACCTGAATTAACTAGGAAATATCTCTCTGCTCCACCTTCAAGTGTATTTAGCGAGATAATGTTTAGCCAAGCAGGAAATATTTATACAAGTAAAAAGAATCGTCTTTCTCCAACACTAGCTGATCAGCTCCTGTTTCTTCATCTAATTTAAGAGCATTTGATTTTAAATATTAGAGAATGGTTACCTAATAGAAATGCATAAGCTATTTAACTTTTCCTTTCACTGACTTTGTGTTTAACAAAATAATTCAATTTTCTAAAAAAAAAAAATTCTATTGTGATACTCTATACATTATCGATAACAGCTGGTGCATGCACTTTATTATATATATATATAATCTATACAATATTATATATAATATTATATATA
>JABUQX010063508.1:0-17500 GCA_015478945.1 Trachelipus rathkii | reverse complement strand
AATTATTTAACTATAAAATTTAATAAAGTACAAAAAAAAAAAACGTAACAAATATTTCTTGAAATTTTTTCGCTTTAACCATACATTCACCGATCTTTTTATAGAACTATAAAGACAACTCTATTAGAAATGCTGAAGACACCATCGGTGATTCAGCAAAACCCAAGAGGTGTAAAAATTAAAGATAAATCCTGTATAAACGTGAATGAATATGTAAGAGTGTCTAGAGCTGATGACAGGTTTAGAAAAGGATATGAAGCGGGGTGGTCTAGAGAAGTTTTTAAGGTAGATAGTATAAGGGATTTTCCTAATGAAGGGTTGAAATTATATTATCTCAAAGATTTAGATGGAGAATCCATAAAAGGAGGATTTTATAAACAAGAAATACAGAAAATACGCTTCGATCCTGAGAGTAATGTATATAAAATAGAAAAAATATTAGGTTCAAAAGGTAGGGGTAAAAATAAACAGTATCTGGTGAAATGGGTGGGCTACCCTGACAAGTTTAATTCATATATAAAAGCTAGTGAAATCAAGAAACATTAATCATTAGTCTCTATGAGGTAGGCCTGTGCGAAATGATATTAGATGTCAATATAGAGAATGTACCTCCGGCTCGTCATTGGATAATGGTGTACAGGGCTGCAGATTATGTTAAAACTATATTAAAAATAAAAAACACATCCGATTTAAAACGTGTAACATTTAAAGGAATGGTATATTTCTATGAAAAATTCCTTCTAAGACGGGGATATTACCGCTCAGTCCATGACATCCATAGTTATTTAAACACCCAGTTTGCTGTAAGTAAGCTATGTAAGGATTTAATATACATTATTAATAACCACCCTGGGGAAGACAGGGTATTAATCACTTTAAGATCGACAACAGGCGTGAATTTGAGAGACCCTGAAGTGTTTATCTTTAAACGTTCAGATTGGTTTCGTAAATGTGTGCATGAACATGAAGCTGTAGTAGAGCATTCTAGTGTTCTAAGTAGGCATAATGGAAATAATGAAGCTTCACCAACTCTGAATAATTAATAGTCTTAATGACTCAGATTTGTCTCTCAATTATATATGCATTCCTTCGGAGATGTTACAAGATCAAGGGATGGCGTACATTTACACAGATATAGTTGACCATCAGTATGTAGGGAACACCAAGGCTCAGTTATTAAGAGTTATACATTTCACACCTAATTGCCGACTTATTTCTTTTCCAAGCGTGCATTAATCACCTTTAACTCGCTCACACATGGGCTCGGTGTGCATGTATATAAAGGACGTTGAAGGTAGACCTTACCCATTTACAAATAGGACATTATTTGGCAAAGTTCATATTAGAAAGAAGCAGGTATATTAACTACAATATGATAGACCAGTTTTTTAACAGAGCTGAAAATCTTCCCTATGTGCTGATAGAAAACCTTCTAGAAAAAAAGATAAGTGTATGATTATATATAAGTGAAGTAGTTAGTTATATTTAATCATTCATCAACTTACTCTCGCAGTGTAAAAATAGTGCCTGACAGAAGCTCCGTTAATAATGTATAACGACAGAGTATTCGTAGGAACAAAATTACAAAGAGGATATGGACTATGTGGATTTTTCTCTAAATTTTATGGAGAAGCGCAATGTCTCTATTTAGAAGAGTAGGTGAATATATATAGGTAAAAAAGTTATACGAACAAGGATGCATACGTTGCAGAATATAGCCGCTGGAGCAAACTCCCGTGAGTCCTTAAAAAGGCGGATTACAGATGTGTCAGATGAGATGCTGGATGATGTAAAGCGCAAAAAAGACGCAAGATGACTGGTCAAGGCAAAGGACGTATGAAAATGTGCGCTAAGAAAAAGCTTAAGACTAAAAGACCTCTAAACAAAAAATGCATTGATGTAATTTGCTAATTTTAAATACTAACTGGGTATTTAAACTAAAATACCCTAATTCCATCATCAATGCATATAAAAAAGCTAAATCAAAATTATATTCCATAATACATGAAAAAAATACTATACAAGATGGCATTTCCACATCCTTCTAGTCCAGGTGCTGTAAGAGTGAACTGGATCTCTTCTCAATGAACCCCACCCAGGTTAGTGTAAGTGAAACCAATTTCTTCAGCCTCAACCCATACACTCCATTACCAACACCGATGTCCCTCTCGAGTTCAATATACCAGGTACTTCGGATATATTCTTGATGAAGGATATGCTTTGCTAGAAGTGCTAGAACCAGCTGGATCGTCTATGACGTCGCTTCTAGCCTTCAGTCCAAATCTGTTGTTTATTACTCACAACTACTATTACAAGAGTTGGTTGTGACGGTAAATATGACAAAATCAAACTAGATCTATGGGAAACATTTAGTATTTCAAAATTTCATCTTAAGAAGAATTCGGGCACCGAACTTAAATAGCTTTGATTTTCACGGCTCAGAATGTTTTCATTCTAAGACGGTGAATGGTCTTATCCACTAGAATAACGATTTAACTTATAATAAATATATTTGATGTTAACAACCTAGAACATATCCGTTCTAGAAGGTGATCTCTTCGATCACACTGAGTAGGAGAAATAATTCACTATTAATAATGATATTAATAACGATATTGATAAGATTGATAATAGTAGTAATAATAATATAATAATTATATTTATAATATCAAAAATAGTTTTGATAATAATATTAATAATAGTAATTGATATTCACCACTTGGAAAGTTTGCATTCTAAGATGGTGACCAATGATATTAATAACGATATTGATAAGATTGATAATAGTAGTAATAATAACATAATAATTATATTTATAATATCAAAAATAGTTTTGATAATAATATTAATAATAGTAATTGATATTCACCGCTTGGAAAGTATGCATTCTAAGATGGTGACCCATTCGGCACACTGAGTATGAGTAATAATCCCAAAACAAAATTTCACAAAACTTGTGGCAATATAATGCTTGGTGATTAGAAGGAGATCTGTTCTAAGTAAGTAAAGCATAGGTCACATTAAATAAGTAAAATAATATACTTATGCTAAAGCTAAGTACGTGTTCACGATCGTCGTTAAAGTGCGATTAAGCAGACGGGCTTAAGACAGTGCTCACGATCCAACACAATAAATAAGCAAAAATACTTTACAGACTAGCCTTGAGTGGCCTGTAAAGTCTTTGCTAGTCGCTGTTTTGTAGTTCTGTACTACCAGTATTATTATTTTTACTACTACTACTACTACTACTACTACTACTACCTACTTCTGACTACTCCTGAACTAACTATTAATGATAAAATCCTTCGGTTTTCTACTACCTACTACTACTACTACTGATATCTACTACTACTACTACTACTACTACTACTCACTACTACTACTACTATAAATAATAATAATAATAAAGAAAATATAATGAATAATACATAATTAATAATACATACATATAATTTTAATTAATTCATAATAATAAGTCATAACAGAAATAATCAAAAAAGAAATATGATAATAATATAAATAAATCTAATAAAAAAATAATTAATAATACAAAGAATAATTATAATAAAATATAATAATAATTAATTCAATTCAATATAATAATAATAATAATATTAATAATAATAATAATAATAATAATATAATAAAATAATAATATTTTTATGTTCTCTATTATTTCCATTATTTGTAATAGGTTTATTTTTTGTTTTCATCTCAGTATTGGGTTGTTGTTTCAAATCTCTTTTTTTTTGTACGATATTTTAATATTTCTGATGAAAATAAATTTTAGCACTAAATATATATTATATAAAAAAATGGGAAATGAGTATAATTTTATTATTTGGAAATGATTCAAAGCTTTTTATTGTTCCATTAAATTCCGACCTGAAATAAACTTTAAAATAAAAAATAAATAAAAAAACAAACAGTTTTTTGGTCGCGTTTTTTATTAAATTAATTTACATTTCTTTAGAAGAAAATAATAAAAATAACATAAAAAAAAAAACACGGTCTCATCTCTAGTAATAGGATATGTTTTTAATTAAAATTTCATTGTGATCTTAATATATCTAAACACACGTTAAATATACCTACGGTTAAAAATAATAATAATAATAATAATAATAATAATAATAATAATAATAATACATAATATAAATAATAATAATGAATAATAATAATATAATAAAAATAATAAATAATAATAATAATAATAATAATAATAATAATAATAATAATAATAATAATAATAATAATAATAATAATAATAATAATAATAATAATAATAAAAATAATAATAAAATAATAATAATAATAATAATAATAATGAATAATAATAATAATAATAATAATATAATAATAATAATAATAATAATATAAAAAAATTTATCTGAATTTTTTTTTGCTTTTTTAATTTTCTTCAGCACTTTAAATTCTGTACCTTAAAAACGATTGAGATCATTTCTTAGTTTTTTCCCGATGGAGAAATGACTCCCAATCAGCACATTTGTTTGGCTTGCAAACTTATACAGTAGAAGTATCTTTCACAAATTTCTTTCATCTTTTTCTACAAAACTGATTTTCAATAGAGATAAAACTTCGCGCTCTGAGTTGAGTTTTGAACCTGAAGACGACGGTACATATTTTGTTATTGGCCCTACGTAATTTCCGAAAAATTTATAAGAAGAGAATTTTCCACTTTGGCTCACATTTCCGACTTTAACTATAAGATTTCTATATCCATAACTAAGGTATTCATTACATAATTTCCACTTGAGGATCTTTGACAATTAATACGATCAGTCTCAAATATCAAAATTCCTTAGTTCATGTTCCTAAAGAAACCATAGTGGCGAACCAACCCCTTGGGTAGGCAAAAAGTCATGATCCCTGATGTGTTCAGCTTCTACTTAGTTGCATTTCCGAAGTAACCCTTAAAGGATAGTCGACTAATAGTACCGCTACTACGTTGCTTTTTCGCTTTATCTGTAACGATTCTGGGTCTAGTCTTGAGTGTAGCAGCGGGAGACCTTTCAGACATATATTATTTGATAAAATGGGAGATTACCATAACATTGTCTTATACTGATAACCCATTCGAGCCCTCTTAACTACAATTAAGACCAAGATCCTTCTCTCACATTGCATATTGTTCTTTGCAATGGCAACAGTTTATTTACTTTATAATTTTCCTTGGTTCAATATGCAGTCATCCAATCACTCCAATTGAGCTTATTTCTTCCACCGTGAAACTTTTGTAAAATGGAATCGCAGCTCGCAATGTAAGAACTATCTTGTGGAATATATCCACACCGAAAAGAAAAAGGAGCTATCATGACCTTAATTATATATATATATATATATATATATATATGTTATATATATATATATATATATATATATATATTATATATATTATTATATATATATATATATATATTATATATAGATATATATGAAGATAATATATATATATAAATATGACTATCTATATAATTATTGTATATTATTATATTATATATATATATAATAGTAGTATAATATATAATATAATTATATACTATATATATATATTATATATATATAATTATATAATATATTATATATATTATATTATATATAATATAATATATATATATATATATAGTATACTATATAATACTAGATATATATATATATTATATATTATTTATATATATATATAATTAGTGAGTAATAATATATATATACTCGAATATATATACCATATATTATATATGTAGTATATATATATATATATTAGTATATATAATATATATATATATATAATATATATTATATATATATATATATATATTATTATATATATTATATATAATATATATAATATATATATATATATATATATATTAAATATTCATTGATATATATATACTATATTAGATACTATATATATATATATATTATACCTAATATATATAATATATATATATATATATATATATATAAATATTATATAATATTATATATATATATTTATATATATTATACATACAATATAATCGCCCACATTAGCAAGAAATAATTATAATATAATAATATATATTATATATATACTGATATTATATATATATATAGTGAGTAGTATATATATATTGATATATAGAGTATATATATATATATATGATGAGGGATATATATATAATATATATACCGTATTTATATATACTTATTTATATATGTATATTAATTTAAATATATATATAATATATATATATATATTATATATAATTATATATATTATATATAATTATATATATAAATATATATATATATATATATATTATATATATATAATATATATATATATATTTATTATATATATATATATATACTATATAATATATTATTATATATATAATTATTATATATATATAATTACTTATATATATATATATTATATATATTATTATAAGTATATGTATATATTATATAATATATATTATATATATATATATATATATATATATACTATATATTATTATATAGTATATATATATATATATATTATATTATATATTAATATTATAATATCTCATATAAATATATATATATATTTATTATATATTATATATATGATTATAATATATATATATATATATATATATATAATATTATTTATATATATATATATATATAATATATATATATATATATATTATAATTATTATATATCAGCTTACATTTTATACCCCTAAAATTATTTCACTAATTAGAAAATTCCAACTTCTAAAACTTCTTTATTACATAATCTATATATAATTTGCACAGTACAAAAAATAATAAATCTTTCTCCTTACGCTTCCAAGCTTTCGTGGAGGCACTCCCTCCACCTCTGTCCGGGATTGTCAGTAGAGAAAGACAAGAATGGGATCCTGGTAAAATTCCATCTTCGAGTTTCGCCGGCGTCGGTTGGTTTGCGACTTTCCAAAATTCTATCTCTTTTCCAGTATTGAAGTTTTAATCTCGCCGATGGACGACGGATGAATTTTAAGTATTTCATTTATAGCCTTCGTTCTTATGAAGTAGTTTGCCCTCTGTCTCTGTTTATTATTGTTGTATTTTCTTATAAATTATTGGATTCACTAGAATTCTGAATTTTGTGGTTGTTACAGTTTAATTTTTGGATTGTTTTCTAGTCGGATTTATATGTCCCCCTCATTTAGCGATGTGAGCACTAAATAGAGAGGTTTCTAGTGAAAGTGGCTATGTCTAATTATATGCTGGTTAGTTCTTCTTTTACATCTATTGTTCACGCTCATTTGTATTCTTATGTTTTGCGAGTGACTTACACGGAATTGAATATATTGCTGCCTTTTGTTTATTGTCAATTTTTAGGTTTTCTATAATTTTAAAAGAGACGTACTAGTTGTAATTGGTTAGCTAAACTTAAATCTCTTTCCGGATTTGTAGTTTTCATATCCTTGTTTGACTATAAAGTGTATATTTTTGTTAATAAGCAAGTCTACTTTGTTCGTCTTCATTATATTTCCTCATAAAGATTTTTTTATCGCTCCTTTATTTAAACCTTTGATAATTATGGTTTAGGGAATAGTTAAATCTTATAAAGTGCTAGTAATGTTTTTAATTTCGGATTCCAATGTACTTTCAGTCTTTCACTACATATACGGTAAGCTCGGAGACCCAATGTAACAATCAATCCCCTTTTGATGTAGTTTATGTCCAGAAAACCAATGAATGTATTTTGGATTATGAGAAGCCTTCTTGTAAACCGAAAAATAAGGTTATTTAGGGTTACTCCAATTTATTAGTACGTCGAGGAAAGGAGACTCTGCATTGGCTAGGATGTCTCCACTGTTAACATTTTAATTGAGGGAGTTAGATTGTTATCATAGGCATGAAATTCTTCTTATGTTTTAAGTTTGACAGGGTAAATTGAAAAGAATGGTCGTATCCACGTATAAGCCACTATACCGTTTTTAAAATCGGTTTAATTAATTGTAAATGTGGTTTCTTTCTAAAAGCTTTCTAAAAATATACAACTGAAGATGGGACAAAAGGAGAGCCCATTACTCAAACCCGATTGCGTATAAAACAAGATTGTTAAACGTAAAGTCGAAGAATTTTTCTATAACTAAATTGATAAGCTGTTTTATGTCAGTAAAAGGTAACACTGAAAGATCTCGTGGTGGGGTCCTGATTATTCCTGCAACGGCATCCAAGGTTTCGGGTGACGGGGAAAACATTAGGTTAAAGAGCAAGAGACCTGTAAGGCATCGAAAAGCTGAGCATTTTTTGTCCTGTCATATTATGGCGGTTTTAATAATATTTTTAAGGTGTTAGGAATTTTTTATGTGGGAATAGAAATATTGCCAAGTAAGGGTTTTAATTGTGTGTGGTCAATCCCTTTCATTATTTTTTTTGTTACTGTGCAAGTTATATTATAGATTAATGTACATAGAAGGAAGTTTTTTGAAGTGGATTTTTAATTAGTGAAATAATTAGGGTATAATGACAATATACAATATAAAGTTCGAAGTTATATTAGCATTAATAGCTATCCATATATTCATATTACTATATATATATAATATATTATATATATATATATATATAACGTCTCTTAAAGAACAATATGAAAATAGTATTTATAATTTTTTTTATTAATCTTACCAGTTTATTTAATATAAAAACAATTTTATTGCTATAAAAAAATACTATTGAGGATAAACTATTATGTGTATTTATTTATATATGATTTTTATATAAGATTTTCAGTAAACCTAATTATAATAATAATTTTTATATAAATAAAAAAATAATTAATATATAGTTAAAGTAAAGAAAAAGTGGTGAATAAAAAAAATGAATATGAAAACGACTACTATTATTTAAGTGTATAAACTGATTCATAACTATAAGAATATAAATATTCAATACATGTAATAGTTTGGATGACCTTTCTTAGCATGCTATGATGAAGAGGCTTTACTGTCAGGTATTTATGGTAGTTCACTATAGTTGGATATTGCTTGATGTGAGCTAATATATTATAAGGGAACGCGTTCAGGGTATAATCGGCCCTTTCGGAACTCCTGGATTATTATTATTTCCACCTACAGTTAAAATAAAAATAGTCCAAAATTTATATGCTGGGAATATTTATCATTTGAGTATATAAATTGAATTAATGTATAAAATTAAATATAATAACATTACTTTACAACATTTGTGTAAAGTCGAGTGGTGATATGTTGATTCGTGTAATTATAATCCTTATATGTGATATTGCCAAAAATTAATGCACATTAACAATGGTGAAAATCGCAAAGACAATCCCTCAAAGTTCGCCTTTCTCTTTTTTGGGCAAGCACATTTCGTCGCCGAGGCCGTCAGGTACGACATCCCACGCGCATACTAGTCTTGTGCAGATTCGCACAGCTGATCCTGTTCCACTTTCAGATTTTAGTCCTATACTGATGCCTGTGGAAGTTTACGTTAGGTACGCTAGTCGCGCTTTCGCTTTTTACTGTGGTTGCTTTAGCCTGTCCGTCTATATAACTATTAGCTTAACATTTATACCGAAATCATTGCTTATATCCGACACCCCGCTTGAATCTCGCAAGAGTTATTCAAGTGGTAAGTATGCCTATATGTCAATATGTCGTCCAATATAAATCAAAAACACTTACCTGATCTCTCCGTCTCTCACTTCACCTTATCAACCAATAAATAGATCTACATAGCATGTGGTGAACATTTAACGGAGGTGAGTGAGATTGAAGTAGGAAAGTGGGTGGTTACCGCGACTGTCGCTTGTGTCATCTAACCGTCGATTCTTCTGTTGATCGTTCTTGCATCTTCCTGGGCACTATTAGTTCGCTGACGTTAGAAGAAATGTAAGTCAAAAATGTCCTTGTACTAATCTATAGGGGATCCTAAGGGAGATATGTAGGAGACCGCAAACAAGAAGAGGCGTTCCTCGGTTACGTTAGCACTACGACGTTTGCTCTCAAGAAACTGGATAATCTAGGCCTGCTCCACTCCACACTTCCAACTTATGTTCGCTCATTTTTCGCTTTCTTCATTCTTTTGGTCGCTTTCAACGGCAAGCCGACCGATCAACCTCTGATCGAACCCTCTCTAAAGAATATAGTAGTCCGTCTACGTTCTAACACAATGACTGATCCATCACCTCGACGCATAGTCTGCCAAACTCTTCCAGTTCCACCTCGTCCAGCGCCAAATTCACCACTCAGCCCAATCTCAAGAGGTATCTGACACGCTGCGACATATCTGCCTTAGTACGGATAGACCACCTATTTGAAAATGTTTGGATAAAATGTATCCAACCTCGAATTACCATAAATTATTTTTAGACTAGGTTAACTACTTGGGCGTGAAAAAATCGCATGAGTAGGCAAACTGTGCTGTCCATTCCTATACACTTATTTTGGGCTAAACTTACGTGATTATCAATAGCTCTCGAGGGTAGGACAATTGGTTGGTTAGGACTTATACCGTAGTTTAGATGTGCGAACATATAAATCATTAGTCCCATCATTTTTTCTGGATTGAGATGAAATGACGAATTACTCTCAACAGATTAAAGCATTTCAGCGTAAAATTTTCAATGTGATTGGGACGAATCTACAGCCGGTTGAGTGATAAATTTCTACTTTGGATCGGTTTATTTAAAAATGTGAAAACCAGCAAAAATTGGCCACAATAGTCTTATTCTTTAGACCTGATTGAACTGCCTAATCAAACTATATTCTATTTTTGAGTCCTTTAGGTTGTTGGACAGAATAATACGTTTGGGGTATACAGTTTTGGTCAGTAGGATGGTTAACTAGAAGAAAATTTGCTTGCATTTGAGCCTATTAGATGATGGCGGTTTGTGTTGTCATGAGTGATAGCAGAAAGAAAAAGAATTGGCTCGGGAAAGCCTATGTAAGAGCAATTTAGCACAGACAATTGTTCCTTGGTACCGTATGAGTCACTATATGAGTATTTAGGAGGATTAGTCTGTAAAGGTAAAATTACAATCCCGAATGAGGTGGGAGGCCAGTCAGAATTTCTAAGACCTACTTTATGCTCTGCTAAGATGACTTTGTATAGTGATGGATTCAAAAAGCAGATGAAAGACTAAATACTCTTACTAGTAGTATATAGTCACATAAAAAAACCATGAGAGGGCAAGTAGTCCGAGCTGATGCTCAGTGAGTGTGGAGTGATGTGTAGGCTAAACAAAATTGGTTTATTTTGGTTAGGATGGGTATCCAGTTCCTTTAAGCCTGGGATGTGGCGCTTGGTTGATGGCTATCAAGCATTTGTAATGGTGGGGGTACTTACTACAGATTTTTGAAGTTATAGATCCCCTAATGGTAGGGCGAAGCTTTAAGAAGTGTTAGAAGAAAGGGACTGGAACGAAGGGCGCTGATGTAGCCAAGGAAGAGGAAGACTGTTCAGAAATTTCTAAACGGATGACCTGTGTGAATTTCAGTGGTACAACAGTTATCGCTGGGTTCAATGGTGAAGACTCTCTCGGTTTGTCTGATTGTTTATTGATATTCTATGATTGCGTATTTTATAATTCAGGAGTTTGAAAAGGTTTTCGTAACAGGTATAATGGTGTCGATTAGTGACTATATGTGGTCCATCCTCAACAGACAGTAAACGACGTTGGTTTTATGCACACAAATCTAAGGGATAATGGTGAAGATCTCGCTAAATTGGATTTTTTCGTGGTTGTTAGATTAATCTGAATGATGTTTGTCGAATGGGTGCTGAGTAAGGAAGAGCCTGTGCGAATCCTTGGACTTTGTGAATTGCCTTGGATGGACGCTTCAAATACGGTTGGCAATGGCAAGTGAATCCAAGAGGAAGGGAGCTAGTTATAAGTGGTGACAGATGTGGTTTTGCTCATAACGTAGTAGCAAATATGCTATTATCTGACCTAGGTATTCAGGTCATAAAACCTTAATTGTAAGGCTTTGATACCCGTGAACAGCAGCAGGACCGTCTACATCGGACCGTACAGATCACGAAAGACATTTTTCATTTTAGAATTGAAGTTGCTTGAAAGGCAAAAGCTGACCGAAGAACCAGTTATAACACCATGTTGAAAGAAATCGAAAAGTCTCTAACGACTGATGAATTAAAAAAAATTAAAAATAGGAAGTGAGTATCTAGAAATAACGACGGGTCATTTTCCAAAAGGGATTTTAAGCCCGAACTGATGGATCTGTTGCCCAAGTCAGTTCTTGCTAGTTCATCAGGAGTGTTGATGACGGAGGTTTTAGTCTTAAGTATAACTATATCGCCAACTACAGATGATCTCAGGTGAGCAGTATCAGCCTATGTTATCAAGTTGATGGCCCAAATTCCGGATGGGAATCCAGAGCTATTACGGGTGGTGAGGAGCATGGGTTTTATCCGGACAAGAGCCGCACAGGCGTGTGATGGTTGATACGGGTAGAACTCGAGCGGAGCTAGAAGCGATGAAAACCGACAAAAAGAGTGAAGAGACAGGCGTTAGATGGTCTGATTGAAATGACGCGGTGATTGATTATATTTTCTTGGGATTTTGTTAGATTTTTTTTTCTATCTTTTGTGGAAGTTGTATGATATATTGTGTGACCTTTTTTAAAAAGAAGAAGAGTTGAATGGTGGGTGTAGTTTAAGGTTTATGTTTTATAACATATCAATTATACTCTCAATGTATAATAGCCATTTGGAAATTAGTTAGTACTATTTATATAAACATTATTTTTGAATACTAGAGTTTGGTACTTGGATATGTATTGTAAAGGTAGAGATGGTATGATTAAATACGATAAATTGTAGAAAAAAGTTATATACTGGATTTAAGATATTATATTGTTAAAGTTAACTTTTTCTTGTTTTGTGTGTAAGTCAGAGATGTTGAAGTATTTGGGATGTTAATCAGTGAGGGCGTTTAGGAACATGGAATTATTCGGATCATATGTTGACTTTAGGTAAAATTAGTTTGCGGAGGTCCGTGGATGGGAGAGGAAGTCGCAGATAAGATAATGAAGTGGGGTAGAATGAGGAAGTTAAGATGATTACAAGGGCAATAAAGGATCAATATATAGGAGGATAGCACAGAGTAAATCATGTTCTAAATGGGAAAAGTTTGAAATGAACAAATCTGCAAGCAAAGTTATGAAGGAAGTGATCGTTACGCCAGCTGCAATAAGTATATATATATCCTATTATTTTTTTAATCCTTTAGGTGGCATAGTTTATTATACTTTTATTATTTATATTTACATATTATACAAGATTGCAACTGATAGAGCACAGTGAAATAGACATGAAAAGTATCAGAATGGTTAACAATGTTTGATTCCGCCAGTCGGTGAGAATAAAGAGTCCATACATTATTTGTTGGTGTATGCTATTTGGCTGAGGCATTTGGGGTTAATATTAAGTATATAAAGGAAACGAACTATGTGCGTGGCTTTGAATATATGTATTTGACACATAGAATTATGCCAATCTCTCGCAACCTGAGATTACTTTTCAAAGAAAGAATTGTTGTAATTTAAATATTCTTAACTTAAGAAGGAAAAAAGACATATAGGTTTGGAGTACTATAAAGATGCTATACGTAGTTAGACGCACGAAAAGAGGGGGTAAGCTGGATAAGGGGCAGTTTGGACGTGACGCCTCAAGTGGGGAAAGGATAAGAATGGGTATGTAGGGACTTACAAGGGAAATAAGAGGCTTTTCGCGAAGCCGGAAACGCGGGGGAGATGTGATCAATTAAATTTGAGAATATGAAGCGCCGGATCATTGGGGGACTTAGGTTTAAAGAATACAGAACTCTGAATCTTAAGGGTAGAATTATGCTTGTGAAATCACATGGGTTGTAATTTGCTATTATTTTCGTAACGTGGTTATGATTTGATTTCCATATGTAGATTTAGGATAATTTTTGGTTTGTGAGGGGTGGAGGTGTAGGAATTGGGAACAGATTAACATCTTCCGAATAATTTCTAATTAGAAATTACTAAACAATTGTTTGACCCAAGAGAATATATTCCTTAAGACAGTAAAATGTAAAATTGATGAAAAAGAGAAGAGAATATGTAAGTGATGTCAATAAGTGGGAATAGGGGTAAATAGGAGGTTTAATTGAAGGGTAAGCGTTGGGCACTTCACGAAAAGCCTATAATTGCAGAAATTATGGGGTATTTTGATGCCGTGAAGAGTCGGTATAGGAAGAGGAAAATGAGGATTGTGGAGGGAAGGGACGGGGGAGTTGGGAAAGATATGTTGGAGGCATTCACTATGCTATCTTGCACGAGTAAGAGTGAAATTACTGCGAGTGGAAGGAGGGACATTGTAAGAATCAGGCAAAACAAGAAATTAAATCGGTAAGTATGAGGCAGGTAAAAGGATTGAATTGCTGAGATACTTGGAATAGAGGTTGCCGTGAAGATAGTCAAAAATGAGAAATTATGTAAAACTGAGTCTAAAAATTGAGTTGATTGGAAGGGGCATCTGATGACGATTCCCGGAATAATAAGTCTGAAAATTTTATGCGTGAGATTATGGGAGGCCTATACAGAACTTTCCTTGTGTAAGTATATATATGGTATTTATATATATATATAATATAGCTATATATGATATTATAATATTATATATAGGTATTGTTATTATTATATATATATATATATGATATTATATATGTACTATCATTTATTTTCTATCACAATTTGTAATTGATTTCAAGATTAAGATAAAAGTTTATTTATGATATTGGCGAAAGCAAAGCATTCGGCAGAAAATGCCTTACGGCTCGGTTCGCGCGGCTTCAGGTTTCGGTATCAGCAAAATGTTCGAAGTTCGGTAGGCATGAACGAAGCCCCGGGCCGGGATATCGGGAACATCGATAAAATTAATTACTTGATTGTTAATGTATTACGTGTAATAGTATATATAGTATATATGTATTCTATAAATTAATTATATTATACTATAGTCGAATTGAATAGATATTGTATATAATGTGTTTTAGTTATAATATATATATATTATATTATATAGTTTAGAGGGGTACTTATATTATATTATATATCGTATATATCATATAAGGTAATATACTTGATTATTTATAGTCAGTGATTATATGTGCTAAAGATAACACTAATGTGTCGATGTCTTTAGTATGGTATATAATATAAGTATTGTGTAATAGGTAATATTACTAATAGATTTACTTATTAATTATATCTCGATTGATTATACATAAAGTATGTACTAGAGTAAATGAACTATATATTATATATTATATAGAAAATTTTTAGATTTTGTACTAGAGCCGGATCCCCCTTTTGTTAAAATCATGTACTTGTTTATGTCACAATAGACCCCCATAAGTTGGATGGATATAGCGATAACACGGGAATATACAGAAATTATATTGTGAATGTGGAAGGATTTTTTATTATTTAGCACCATTTGCTTTTTATTTATATTAGGTGTTTTTTTAGATGCTATTACTAATAGTTTATCTGATCTGTGAAAATTGGCTGTACGAGTTTTAGGATTATTTTATATATTCATATTCTAACCTTTAGCCCTTAGAGAGTGGTTGAAGTTACATATAAATAATATTTCATGTAATAGAGTGTTATAGTGTTGTTTCAGTCGTTGACTTAATTATATGATATTGTATTCGGTTATATTAATATATATGGTTTTAATATCTTTCTATTAATTATGATCAATATCATATATATATAATATTATGCATGATACGATACTAAGTTGATCATTAGCCCATGTTTCACGCACTTAAATAGAGGACATAGTTTCTTTTATAATAGCTCACAAAGTCAACGTATTTAAAGTTATATTACATAGACTTATGCTCCAACAATAGCTTAATATTACAGTGATATATATAATATATATATATATTAAATTTTATTATAGTATCACGAGAATGTAAATAATTTTATTGTTTATATTATGGTTTCTTATACTTATAGCAAATAGTGTTTATAATATGTAGATTATATTGAGTATAAGTTATGTAATATATAATATTAGATAGATTAATTTATATTATAGTTATATAAGTATAGTATGAGGTTATATATATATTCGAGTTGGTTATATACTTACAGGTGTATCATATATTGTATTATATATATATATGTTTTTAGTTATGTATTTATATATATTATCTTATATTATACAGAATTGTAATCTATTTGATAAAGATAAATGTAAATTAATTACTTATGCCATATACTTACAGGATAGTGTCTGTAATATATTGTATATATTAATTAGCGTATTAGTACTTTTTTGAAAGTATTATTTAATATTATGAGTGTTGTGGTATATATTATATATAATACTGTTTTTAATATATGTATGTCACTCATGATATATCATGAATGTTCTGATATATAGGTAAGGTTAATTATTTATTTGGTAGATAGAGATATTTGGCTATAAATATATATTTATTATATATATTGTGATATTATATAATTTTATTTTTTTAAAAGAATTTTTCCCTTGTTCTATTGCTGTTGGTTTATACTTTGTTCTTTATTAAGGGTGTATGTGGTTGAATAAGTATCTCTTGGTAAATTGTGTGTGTATTTTATAATATAAACGTAGACATAAGTGATTTAGTTTTAAAGGTTTATTTATAGTCTTTTAAGTGGACCGAGTGCAAGGACACGTCCTCGGTGTGAAGTCTCATGTTAGAATGGTGAGCAGCGTGGAATACATTGTTGTCTTGATATTTTTTTAAATATTATAATATATTTATGGATATATGTTGGATAAAAGGGAACAGAATATATTTAGATATACAGATATATGGCTCTATGCTTTTCTATATTTTTTTATTGCTCTTTATTCTTTAATATATTGATTGGCTCCATAAGGTCATAGATGTTCTAGTTAGCTAATATCTATAATGTGCTTATAGATATGGTAGTAGTGTAGAATATAGACTCTCATATTAATGTACTTTTAGAGTATTAATAATATTACTAATTAGTAATAGTTTGGATTTAAAGGGTGTCTAGTGGGATAATCTTTTAGTCTTAATCATCAGTTTGTTTTAATAATATGATCAGTTATAAGTTTATTATAAGTGAGCCTTATAGGATGTGTTTTATCGTGAAATTAAATATATATAAATATAATATTAATATTTATACTAAGTTAATATACCAACTAGTTATTATATATTTATGATATAATATGATTATATATTAATTATATTATATTTATGATATATGATGTATATCTATAATATATTAATTTATATATATATATATATATATATATATAATGTTATTTATATATGAACGTTATGTAGTTAGATTAGGATGATTGTTTATTTATCTACGTATGCTACATATTGGGATTTGAAGTAGTGTTATAATGTTTTTAGTTTTATGATCTTTCATTAAGTGTAGTGTAATGGATACATATT
>JABUQX010063507.1:7500-19764 GCA_015478945.1 Trachelipus rathkii | reverse complement strand
ATGATGATGTCTCACATCATCACTGTCTGCTATCATATATATATATATATATATATATATATATATATATATATATATATATATATATATATATATATATATATATATATATATATATACATATAATGCCATATATATATATATATATATATATATATATATACTATATATATTTATAAAGTATTTCATATATATATATATATATATATATATATATATATATATATATATATATATTAATATATATATATATGTTATGCTATATATATATACATATATATACATATAAAAGTGCGTTTTTACTTAGCACTATTAAACATCCAAAACTACAATATGTTAGTGGAAAAAGGAATACATTGTTGAACTCTGCAACATTTTTTAGTGCACACAAAGCAAAATAAATAAAAATACATGAAGGACATTTGAACCCTATTTAGTTAGAAAAATGTACAAATAAATAAATAAATAAATAAATAAAATAAATATTGTCTTTTTTTTTTTTTGTGGTTATGGTTAACATGGTATATATATATATTATTTGTAAAGGTATCACACGGCAAATACTGAAGTCCACGCAACACAGGGGGCCTATACCCCCGTGGGTGGGCAGGAGAACCCGCGACCCAAATACCAAAAAGAGCAAGGAGACCCTCCCCGGAGGGGGAATACCCTGGGAAGCCCTCGGAGCCGGCCGAGAGAGACCCCTGACTCCTGCCATCTCCGAGGTGGTATACCTCAGGTATTCTTTTTAGTTAAAAATACAAAAATCTGGAATAGAAAGTCTATTTATTTTACAACGAATAACCAATAAAAGGTCTCAACAGTCCTAATCAAGCATATTAGTAATTATTTCTCAACAATACCTTTATTTTTTTTTTATTTTTTTTTATATTTCCTATGTGTAAAATTTTTTACCAAAGTATTCCAAAATGTATTTTTTCGTCAGCTAATGTAGTTTTTGGTGATTTTTTTTTTTATATAATAAGCATTTTCCACTGGTAAATGTTACCAGATTCCGGCAACAATGTATTCCTTTTCCTTGTAGCTATTGTAGTTGTTTTAAACCAAAAGTTGTAGTTTTAAACCAATTATCACCTATATATGTTATATATAAGTATATATATATATATATATATAGCAGTAGAATATTATAGCAGCAGTATATATATATATATATTATGTAAGTGGTTTATATATATATATATATATATATATATATATATATATATATATATATATATATATATATATATATATATATATAAATATATCAGAGCTGGGTGCGCCTATAATTTTTTTGAGTGCGCCTGCGCCTATGTGCCTATGCCGCCGGACTTAGTCTGCGCGCCTATGCTCCCATATTTTTGTCAAAGACCGATGCGCCTAGCGCCCATGTACCCATGCGCCCGCCTGCGATTCCTCGCCACGCCGGCCTGTTCGATAAACTATTTGCAAACAACTTTAGTGCGATAATAAAAGCATGCTTTTATAAGAAGAAAACACATTTATTAATTTTTGTAAAACATCGTAAACTAATATCTACACGACCTCTTCCTCCTTCCCCGTGTCCTTGTGGTCCATAAAACCTTCCCCAGAGGCTACAGCAGTACAACGAGCGCTGCATGCCGTAACCTTCCGAGCCATACGCCAATTTACTGTTAAAGTTAAGAACCATTGAACTAGTTATATATATATTTATATATATATATAATGCAAAGTTATGTATGTATGTTGGTTATATATAATATATATTATATATATATACATATATATATATAATGCTGTATATATATATATATATATTATATATATATATATATAGTTACATATGCTATACAAGTTTTTACACTGGTTTTTTAGAATACAAGTTAGCCATGCTTCTAAGTTCTAACTTTTAAGGGTAAAAAACTGCTTTGTTCCTGTTCTAGGCGGCTATAGGCGCAGAATGTCCCATGCCGCCCAGTCATCCGCCTTTAAAAATTACCATTAAGCTGCGCCTATGCGCCTTTGGGCAGCACCTACGTGATTATTGATAGTGCCATAGCGTGAAGTTTTTCATCCCAGGCGCAACGCTCCAGCTCTAATATATATATAGTATATATATATATATATATATATTCATATAATAGGTAGTATATATATATATATATATATATATATATATATAAATTATATAAGATGTGAATAAAGAAAAAACAATGGTGAAATTTGGTTTAAAACTACAACTCATATCTCAAAAACTACAATAGATACAGGGAAAAGGAATACATTGTTGGAATCCTGGTAAAATTTTGTGCGGAAAATGTAAAAAAAAAATAAAATAAAAATATATATATATATATATATATATATATATATATATATATATATGAAAGATATATAGTTATATATATATATATATATATGTCATATATATATATATATATATATATATATTATCTCAAAACTAAGTTAATATTAATAACAAAGTGAAAAGGATAAATACCTTTGGAGTTCTGGAAAAATTTTACATAGGAAAATGTAAAAAAAAAAAATAAAAAAAATTATTGTTAATAATTATAGTAATATGATTAGAGAGCCTATTTAGAGACCTTTTATTGGTTACTCGTTAAAATATATAGACTTTCTATTAAATTTTGCTTTTTTTTTTTTTAACTAAAGAATCCCAAGGGTATACCGCACTGTTGGCAGGAGTCGGGGTCTCGGCCTTCCGGGGAACTACGGACTAATTCGCTCCGGGAGTGGTCTCCGAACCCCTCTTGGTATTAGTGTCGCGGGGTTCCTCCGCCCCTCCCTCGGGGTATTGAAAACGTCCCCCCCTGTGCGCGTCCCCTTCGGGGTCGGCTTGAGCCCCTACACTGCCGTAAAAATAGAGGTGCTAAATGAAAGATAAAGATATATATATATTTATTCATCACAATATATATATATATATATATATATATATATATATATATATATGTATATATATATATTTAAAAGATTTTATTTGTATATATATAGAGATATATATATATATATATATATATTTGTTGTTACTATGTCCCCTGCTCCCAAAAACAAATAAAGAATATTTACTTTTACTTTATTTATTTTTTTTCTTTTATATATATTTTCCTACAAAATTCACACAAGATCTCCCAAAACTGTATTCCTTCGCTGTAGCTATTGTGTAGTTTTTGAGATATGATTTTCTTTTTCTCTTTTATTTATTTTTTTTTTTTTACATTTTCCGCACTAAAATGTTACCAGGATTCCAACAATGTATTCCTTTTCCCTGTATCTATTGTAGTTTTTGAGATATGAGTTGTAGTTTTAAACCAAAAGTTGTAGTTTTAAACCAATTATAACATATATATATATATATATATATATATATATATATATATATATATATATATATATATATATATATATATATATATTTATATTTTTATATATATATTATATAGTTAGTTCTATGAGCAAATATACATATATATATATATATATATATATATATATAATCATGGCCGTATTTAAAGCATGGTCCCCATGGGCCCGGGCCCAGGGCGGCAAATTCTGGAGGGCGGCAAATTATTGCTAGACCTGAACAGCCTACGTGCTCTGGCTGATACATACATAAGTGCATCGGTTCTGATAATTTATTCAAGAATTAAAAAGTTAAATAATTGAGTTTTCAGAAGTAGAACATTATTTATTGTTTAAACAAGTAGGTGATTTAGCAGTTTTGATATTAATGGATGGTCGAAAAAAGTTGAGCGGCGCAAAATACCGTAAAATAGCAGAAGAGAAAAGGAGAAAGGAAAATGAAATGTTATCTAAAATACCAAGAGAAGACTCATTCTTTATCACAAAGACAAATGAATCTGTCGTGAGTGAGAATGAATCTGAAGTAATTTCAAAAGTCATTGATGATAACGATAACACGGGTAATCGTGAAACATATGCATCGTACTCTCTACGTTACTATCGAGAATAAAGTGACCATTTAGACGAAGCCACAAGACAAAGAAATTGTTCACTTCAAGTTGATGATCCATTTTATTTTTTAAAAGACTTTGCAAAAAATGGGATTAATCAAAATTCAGACATAGATTTTTTTTAATTCTAAGAGAATTTATCCAGATAAAACTAGATTCTTAACAAAATCCTTGTTTGAAAGAAAACTTTTGAATGGAGATGTTGTGAAACGTGACTATTTAGTGTACTCTAAGAGTTAAGGATGCGTCTTTTGTGGTCCATGTAAACTTTTTGGAGGCGGTGTATCTCAGTTTGTAACAAGGATTTAATGATTGGAAGCATGCCAATACAAGATTGACTGAACACGAAAATTCCGTTTGCCATCGTGATTTTATGTTGATGCTGAAGAGACTGAGTAATTCATTATGTAGAAAGAGTTGGACAAGCAGCTGCTCTCTCAATTAGAAAAAGAAGTAAAATATTGGAGAAATGTACTACAAAGAGTTATTGCTGTTATTAAGAAACTTTCCTCAATGTGATTACCTTTCCGAGGCGATGATGGAATAGCTGGCTCTGTTCGAAATGAAAATTTTATGATGTGTCTGGAACTTATTGCAGAATTTGACCCTTTTTTTTTTACAAAATCACCTATCTCAATGTCAAAATTCTGGCAAAGGAAGCACTTCTTATTTATCATATAGCACTTACGAAGAACTTATCCAAATTATGGCTATAAAGGTAATCAGTGAAATAGTGAAAGAAATTCATGAAAAGTAAGTATTTTTCTATTATTGTTGATTCCACTTCAGACATTACTCATAAAGATCAGCTGAGCTTTATCATCAGATATGCTAGCAAAGAAGGTATGCCTAAAGAACGCTTTTTAGGATTTAATAAAAATCCTGGTCATAGAGGTAAAGAACTAATGGAAACGGTGATGAGCTTTCTCAAAGCAAAGGAATTAGACATAAGCAGTTGTCGGGTCAAACGTATGATAATGCTGCTAATATGTCAGGAATATACACTGGCCTGAAATTAGGAATTAAAGAGGTCAATGATCTTTCATTTTTTATAAGTTTTTTTTTTTTTTTTTTTTTGCTTTGCTTCAGAGTCTTTATAATTTTTTCTCGGGCTCTACGCATCGTTGGGTTATCTTAGAATCTTTCTTCAAAGAATATACTGTCAAAACACTATGTGGGATAAGGTGGTCAGCTCGAGCAGAAGTTTGTAAAAGTCTAAACAAAGGTTTGTGTTAAGTAAGGCTTTAAACCTATATCTAGAAGATAAAAATGAGAGACCAGTCATTCAGCAAGAGGCAAAGGGAATTTTGAAAAACATTGAGTTCCTATGAAATACTCTTTATGTCTGTAATATGGGAACCAATACTTGAAATATTTGATTCTGTAAATAAAAAATTGCAACCTGAAGATATGGATGTGGCCACCGTTATTAATTTATGTAACTCTCTGTGTAACTTAGTTAATTAGAAGTTCATTAGAAGCCTACGAAAATTGTGCAAAAGAAAATTGAAAATCTTTACACAAAAAGACATCAAGAATGTATCTAAACTAAGATCTGAGAAAGAAGAAATATATCAAATATTGCATTCTTCAATACGGCTTCATTACTCTATTAGATAAACTGTCAACAAAATTAAATAGGCGAAGTTTTGCATACGCGAATTTTCAGAAAAGTTTCTTTCTAGATTCTTTATCAAATCTCTTCACTGAAACTAATCCCAGAAGGAGATATTTTTGACAGCTGAACTGGTACCCAAAATCTATCATCGATCCGACTTAGAATACTTCGGCACAGTAAACATTCAGCTAAAATGTTTGCTTAGAAGAAGGCAATGGCAGACAAACCTTGTCCAAACATAAACAAATATTTATATACCAAAAGCCTTCATGATATATATCCAAATCTTAATATTGTTTAAAATTATTTTTATGTACTCCTGCGACAAACTGCTCAGCTGAAAGATCATTCTCCATACTTAAAAGGGTTAAATATTATATACGTTCGTCCCAGTCCTAACAGCGTTTAGTTCATCTTGCTGCATTTGCTATTGAAAATGATTTCACCGTAAAATTAGATTACGAAGATATTATTGACAAATTTGCTAACGAAAAGGCAAGACGAAAACCTGTAATGAATCATTAATTTGACATGTAGATGTAATGTAAGTATTGATGATATATATAGAGTATATATATATATATATATTATATATATATATATATTATGTATATTAGCAGAGTATATATATATATATATATATATATATATATATATATATATATATATATATATATAAGGGGCGTAAAAATTTTTTGGGCCCATGGGCGCTAGAGTAGTTAAATGCGGTCCTGTATATAATATGCACTAGCGAAAACGAAGTTCGAAAAGTTACCAGAGATTCAAGGAGATTTATTTAAAATCTCAGATGAAACATTATTTAGCAGTTATAAAGATTTGGGAATTCTACCTTTGTAAAAGTTTTGTTGGTCATTTTTTGTATTTTTGGCGGACTATTATTTGTCGATCTATTTAATTTTCAATCAAATATGGGTACATGTTTTTAAAGTAATGAACATCAATAAAATGCTTCGTTGTTCTTCAAATACAAAATTAGAAGATGTGGCATATCCGCATCAGGTGGCAAACCGATTCAGCTGACACACTAACTACGTCTCGCTTTCATGTTGAAAACATATTTCATGAAAACTCTCTCTCTGCTCTACTCTTCTCTCTCTCTTTCTATATATATATAGATATATCATTAGTTTTGATAGTCTAGTATATATATAATAGTATATTAATATAATAT
Source organism: Trachelipus rathkii (assembly GCA_015478945.1). Classification (NCBI taxonomy): domain Eukaryota; kingdom Metazoa; phylum Arthropoda; class Malacostraca; order Isopoda; family Trachelipodidae; genus Trachelipus; species Trachelipus rathkii. Next base: position 12,971 of record JABUQX010063507.1, on the reverse strand, counting down.
GATTTTAATTATATGGCATTTATAGTTTGATATATATAGGAACTTCTCTTTTAAAGGGTAGTTAACAGATATATAGAACGAACGATGTAATCGATTATTTTTCGATTATTTCAAGGCAAGAAGTGCGACAAGGTTGCCAATGAGTTTTTTTTTTAAATAGAATACTCAAGATTAAATAGCAAAGATTTGAAAGAGTCAGGGTCTCTCTGCCTCAGCGGGGGTACATGTAAAGTCGTTTCGTCCCCTCCTCTGTCCCCCGTTGGAGCCCCGTTAAAATCTATTTAAAAAAAATATAAAAAAATTAACATATAAAAAGTAACATCATAAAAAAAGCAACTTGTGGAAACTTTTGCGATCTTTCTATTGGGGTTTTAGCAAACACGTGACACTGCTGGGCTGCACGAGCAGATTTCTGCGATTGTCGATATTATGACATTTTTGTAAGTACTTTTAAAGGAGAGAGTGCCATATATAGATATATATATAATATTAATAATATATAATTATTATATATAGGTATATATAATATAGTATATAGTATATATATATATATATTATATATATTATATTATATATAATTAATATTATATATTAATATATATATATATATATAATATTATATATATATATTATACTATATTAATATATATATATGATATTATATATATATATAATATATATAGTATAATATATATATATATTATATATGAATAGTATATATATATATTATATAATAGGTTATATATATATATTATTTATATATATATAATATATATATTATATTTATATATATAAAAAACAAATAATAATATTATATAGTATATATATATATAATATAATTATATTTATGATATATATATATAATATAGTAGATACATATATATATATAATTATAATATTATTATATATATTATATATATATATTAATTAAATAATATATATTAGAGGTATATATAGGTGTAGAGGGGGGTATAGCATAGTATATTATATATTTATAATATAGTATATATATGATAGTTGTGATATTAGTATATATAGTTCATATATATATATATATATTATATAAATATAGTATATATATAATAATATATATAATAATATGGTATATATATATATATAGCATAATTATAGAATTAGATCAGTAGAAATCAATGTCTTGCGTTAGAGCCAACCTGGACTCAGGTCGGAATCTAGACTCTGTCCCTCTTTGTGGTTTACCCTTAAGGTATCGTTTAGTTAAAAAAAAATTCAAATTGGAAAATTGGCGTCCTCAGAGCGTTTAAGCTCCTTCTTACATCTCAAACAACGGCCAGCATCCCGAAAAGTTCAGCATGTAACTAGAAAACCTATTATGAAACTACTTTACACACAAATACCCTATTTGTTGCTTTCAGGAAGTCATTTCATCAAGAAACTTAAAAAAAAATTTATTTTATTCTAAATAATTTCATAATAACTCCTTAAATATTTAGTAAGCTAAATTCAGTGCACCGCTGTCACATGACCTGAAAGCTGGCACTTAGTTCAAGAGCCAAAATGTTGCCGAAATACCGCCTTTTTTTACGTTTTGGAAGAATAATATTATTTTTTCTTTTTATATCCTTTTTAGGGGTTCGAGCCGACGGAGGACAGAGGGGGACGAAGTCCCCCTTGTCCCCCCGGTAGGCCGAGAAACCACGACTCTATCTATCGTTCTTGTTTCCCGGGTATTCATTAGTGTAAAAAAAAAATTCAACATTTGGGAACTTTGCGCGCTCCCTCCGACTACTGCCGATCTTTGATTTATAAAAAACTGTATTTTTCAACAATGTTGGGCAAATTTTATTTTTAAAAGATTTTTGTCGTCTTCTTTCTTTTTTCTAATTTCTAAGTTGATGGTCTTCCCCTCTAATAAATAATATTTATTTTCGTGTACCTGTTACAGTTTTTTAGTTACATGCCCTGGCTTTTCGAGGATGCGATCAAAAACATACAGGTTTTCCAACATTTTTAACATTTTAAATCTTTTCAGAAAGCGTTATTTTTTTTTTAATTTCATCGATAAAAAATCTCCTGATATAATAAAATGTTATTAAGTTACGTAGCCGATTCTTATAGTTCTTAGTTACTGCCATGTTGCTTCGGGACGCTGACCATATATATATATATATATACTATATATATAATTATTATATATCTATATTATATATTATATATATATTTATATTTAATATATATATATATAAATATATATATATATTATTATTCTAATTATATAATATATATATATATATATATATATTTTATAGCTATATATATTATATATATATTTTATTATATAATATATATATATTATATACTTATTTATATATATATATATAATAGTATAGATATATATATACTATATATTATATATATATATAAATAATATATATATTATATATATATATAAATTAATTAATTATATTATTAATTATTAATATTTTTATATATAATACTATATATAATATATATATATAATTATATATTATATATATATCTATAATATTATTATATATGTCGGGCGTTGGATTAGCCGTCATATGTATCTTAAAAACTTTTAATGCTACAGTAAAACGGCAATACAATTGCTGAATGCTAGGTCACAATTTAGTCCTGAAATGTTAAAAAAAAAAAAAAAAAACTCAAAAACTACCAATAGCTACAGAAAAATGAAAAGGAATCATATTTTTGGAATCCTGGTAAAATTTACATAGGAATAATGTTAGAAAAAATAAAAAAAAAAATAAAAATATGTTTTTTTTTTATATAGTAATATGATTAGAGAGCTATTTAGAGACCTTTTATTGGGTTCTCGTTAAAATAAATAGACATTCTGTTGGCTTTTGCTTTTTGTTTTCTCCTGCACCCCACGGGCTAATACCAGCAACCGATGGCAGGAGTCGGTCATCTCGCGCCTTCGGGAACTACGGGTAAGACTAATTCCCCCCTCCGGGAGGGTCTCCGGAACCCCCGCTCTTTGGTATATTTGGGTGTCACGGGGTTCCTCCGCCCCTACGGGGCATGGAAAACGTCCCCCCCTATGTTCTCCGTCGGCTAGAGCCCCTTACATTGCCAAAAAAAAAATAATAGAAAGTCTATTTTTTTTATCGTGAAACCAATAAAAGTCTCTAAATAGGCCTTCTAACATATTACTATAATTATTACAATAATTTTTTTTTTACATTTTCTTATGTGAAATTTTACCTGATTCAAAAATGTATTCCTTTTCTGTAGAGTTATTGTAGTTTTTGAAATATATTTATTTGTTTTTTTATTTTTTTATTCTTTTTTAATTTTCGCACTAAAATTTTACCAGGATTCCAAAAATGTAATCCTTTTCGCTGTAGCTATTGTTAGTTTGAGGATATAATTCTTTTTTTTTTTTTATTTTTTTTTTTTTTTCTTTTTTACATTTTCCAGGACTAAATTGGACCAGCATTCAGCAAATTTATTCGTTATTAAGCTTTAATAGTTTTTAATATTACTATGACGGCAATCAGACGCTGCATATATATATATATATATACTATATATTATGATATATTATATATATATATATTATATATATATATATATATAGAATGATATATATATATATATTATATATTATATATATATATATTATATATATATATATATATATATAATATATATACTTTATATATATATATATTATATATATACTATTAATAATTTATAATATATATATAGTATTATATAATAATATATATATATATATATATAATATATATATATATATATACATATAATAAATATATATATATATATATATATATATATATATATATATATATATATATATAGTTATAAGTTAATATATATATATATAGTATAATATATAAACAAAGAATATTATTATAATTAAAAATCTCTGAATTTTCTAGTGTGCCTTACTCATTTTTTAATAAAAGTAACATATATTATATACATATTATATATATATATATATATATATATTATATATATATAGTATATATATATATTATTATATATAATATATATATCATATACATAATATATATATATGAGTGAAAATCCAGTTAAAAACCACAATCATTCTCAAAAAATACATTAGACAACAGGGAAAAGGAGTTACATTTTTGAAATCCTGGTAAAATTATAGCGGAAAATGTATAAAAAAAAATAAAAAAAATAAAAAAAAATAAATATATAATTTTAAAAAGTTTAAATTAAAAGCATCAAAGAAAACATTTCACAATCCTGGTAAAATGTTAGTTCGGAAAATGTAAAAAAAAAAAAAAATAGAAAAAATTATTGTTAACAATTATAGTAATATGAGGAGCAAGCCTATTTAAGACCTGTATTATACGTTACTACGTTAAAAATAAATAGATTTTAGTATAGTGTTAATTTTTTTTTTACTAAAGGAATACCCCAAGGTATACCGCAACGATGACAGGAGTCGGCGTTCTCGGCCTTTCCGCGGACTACTGGTAGGCCATTTCCCCCCTCCGGGAGGTTCGGAACCCCGCTTTGGATTTGGTATTGTTCCTCCGCCTCCCATAAGTGTATGAAAAGTCCCCCTGGGTGTCACGTCAGCTCGAGGCCCATACATTGCAGTGTAATACTTACAAAAATATACATATATATATATATATATATATATATATTATATAGATATATATTATATATATATACATATATAGTATATATATATATTATATATATTAATATATATATATATATATATATATTATATATATATATATATATATATATATATATATATTATATATATATTTATATATAGTATATATATACTATGTCCCCAGCTCCTAAAAAAATATCAATATTATTTTTTTATTATTTTATTTTTACATTTCCTAACTAAAATTGTTACAAGGATTCCAAAAGTTATTCTTTTCGCTGTAAGCTATTGTAGTTTGTCTTTTATAGTTCCGCACTAAAATTTTCTCAGGATTCCAATAATTATTCCTTTTCCCTGTAAGATTTGTAGTTTTTGAGATCATTGGATTGTGTTTTAACTGGAATTTCACATATATACTATATATATATAATAATATAGTTATATATATATATAATATATATATATATATATATATATAATATATATATATTATATAATATAATAATATATATTATATATATAAAATATATATATATATATATATATATATTATCTATATTAATATATATATATATACAGTATATATATATATATATATTATAGATATGTATATATATATATTATATAGTATATATATATACTATACTAAATATATATATATAGTATATATAATATACTATATATATTTATATATAATTTATATATCATAATATATATATATTATATAATATATATATATATATATTATAATATATATATATATATATATATATATTACTATATATATAATCATATAACAACTCCCAGGAAGAGCTTTCGC
>JABUQX010063507.1:0-2500 GCA_015478945.1 Trachelipus rathkii | reverse complement strand
ATCAGCAATGTATTCCTTTTCCCCGTAGCTGTTGTAGTTTTTGAGATATGGATTGTGGCTCTTCTAAGGCTGGCCAGTAATATATATATTATATATATATCATATATATATATATATATAATATATATTAATATATAATATACTATAATATATTATATATATATACTATGATACTAAGGAGCCAGCCGTCTGGATTATCCGTCTATGTATCTTAAAAAACTATCTACATGCTTACAGAGTAAACGGAATACATTGCTCGGAATGCTGATCCAATATTTAGTGCTGAAATATTTAAATTATATTAAAAATATTATATATATATGATATATAATATATATATATATAATATATATATATATATTATTATATACTATATATAATAAATATATATATTATATATATATATTATAATATATATTATATATAATAATAATATATAATATCTCAAAAACTACAATATCTACAGCGAAAAAGAGAATACATTTGGAATCTGGTAAATTTTCATTAGGAATTAATGCTAAAAAAAAATAAAAAAATAAAAATAGTTATGTAATAATTATAGTAATATGATAAGAAGGCTATTTAGGACCTATTTATGGTTTCCGTTAAAATAAAAGACTAATTTCTATTAAATTTGCTTCTATGTACAGCACACTTAAGGGCTCGAAGACGCCCCCCCCCCCAGGGAACATAGGGGGGATGTTTTCCATACCTTTAGGGGAGGCAGAAGAGCCCACCGCGACACCCAAATCCAAACGACGGGCGGTTCGGAGACCCTCCCGAGAGGGGGAAATAAATCCTACCGTAGTTTCCCCGGAAGGCCGAGAGACCCGACTCCTGCCATCGGTGCGGTATACCCTTTTGGTATTCTTTAGTTAAAAAAAAACAACAAATTTAATAGAAGTCTATTTATTTAACGAGAAACCATAAAAGCGTCTCATAAATAGGCTTCTAATCATGATTAGCATAATTCAATTAACAATAATTTTTTTATTTTTTTATTTTTTTTACATTATTCTTATGTGAAATTTTCAAGGATTCCGAAAAAATGTATTCATTTTTCGCTGTAGCTATTAGTTTTTGAACTATATATATATATAATATAATATATATATATATATTAATATATATATATTATATATATAAATATATATATATATATATATATTATATATATTTTTTATTTATACAGTCTTTGTATTTTATTGTAATTTGTCAGCAATGTATTCCGTTTTACTGTAGCAATAATAGTTTTTAAGATACATAGACGGAAATTCAGCACGCTCAAACCTATTATACTATATATATATATATATATAATTATACTATATATATATATATATAATATATATATATATATATATATATATATATATATATATATTAATATATATTATATATATATATTATATATATTAATATATTATATATATAGGCCAGCTTCTAGAAGAGCCACAATCCATGTCTAAAAAACTATTAATACTTTACAGTAAAAAGGAATACATTTTCGAAATCAGCGTAAAATGGTAGCCCTGAAACGTATAATTAATGTAATAAATGAGTAATAAATAACAATTAATATGTTCGTGTAAAATGATAAATTCTATAAAAAAATCTGCAATCTCTAAAAACAGTTCATTATAACAGGGTATAATTGTAACGGGTTTGTAACGGGGTTTGAATGAGCAAAATCTCTTTCTCGTCCAGAAAAAATTAGATCTATATATATATATATATAATATATATTATTATATATATATATATATATATATATTATATATATATACTATATATAATATAATAATATATATATATATTATATATATATATATACATATATATAATAATATATATATAGATTATATATATATATATATGTGGGCCAAAAATAGGCTGAGCCGACGGAGAGCATCAGGGGAATGTTTTCCATAACCCCGTAGGGGAGCGGGCGGAGAACCCGCACAACCCAAATACCAAGAGCGGGTTCCGGAACCTCCCCGAGGGGGAAATATCCTACCCCGTAGTTCCCGAAACCGAGACCCCGACTCCTCCTACGGCGGATTATTACCTTGGTCATTCTTTATTTTAAATACCACCCATTATTTAAAGGCAACGTAAAGGTTACGTAATTAAAATAATTTTTAAAATACTCTTCACATTTATTTGAACTTTTTTAAAAATCGCTATTTTTAAATTTTTTAAAGTATTCCAGACTAACTCTTTACGCTGATTCAAAAATGTTATTCTAGTTTTACTGTAGCATTAATAGTTTTAAAGATACATATGACGGACAATCCAGACGCTGACCACTATACTTATACTATATCTATATATATATATACTACTATATATATATAATATATATATATATATATATATTATAATATATATTAATATATATATATATATATATATATATATATATATAGGCTTTTTTGCTAATTTCTGTATACTGCTAACTATCGAGTGTAAGTTTTGCGAGGTTTAACGAATATCTCTT
>JABUQX010063506.1:0-10866 GCA_015478945.1 Trachelipus rathkii | reverse complement strand
GATATATATATGATGCTCAATAATCAATTTTGTCACTTACCAATAAATGATTATCAGAAACTAATTAGGGTGGCAACAACACCGGTTTTAACTGAATGGCGTCAATATTACAATACTATAAACCGTAGTGGAAAATCATCACTATCATAAAGTATGTTTTAAGCACTGAGTTAATGCCCAAATTATTATTTTTAAATTAAAAGAAAATGAATAAATATAAAATAAAATTTATATAACAATATCACGACACAAGACAACCGCCGATGAACAAAATTCAGTAATCAATGATTCAATTTAGGGCGTGAGATAGAGATTCATATTTGATTGACTCAACCTTAATTATTTCTGAATGTAACTATATATATATATAGCAGCATATATATATATATATAATATAGGTTATATATATATATATATATATAGTATATATATATATATATAGTTATAGTTAGTATAGCATATATATATATGTTAAGTATATTATATATATATATATATATATATACTATATATATATATATTTATATATTTAGTATAGAAGATATATATATATATATATATATATATATATATATATTGTTGTTATATTTAAGATATATATATATATATATATATATATATATATATATATAAGTAGAATATATATATATATGTATATAGCATATATATATATATATATATATATATATATATATTTCTTCTCATTTTTTACACGCTGCCACCACTCACGGGCAGGGCCCTTTTCAAAAGGAGAAAACAAAAAGATCAAAAGAAAAACAAAAATTTAAAGGAAAGTGAACCCACCCAGTCTCTTACCTAACGAAATTCCCTCAGGTAGGCGCAGACGTGGGACGTAAAGAGAGAAAGATTGAATACTTCAAGAAAAATAGATGTTGCTGGAAAGAAGGAGGCACCACAACTAGTGATCCTTGAGTCTTCAATATTCACACAATATTCATGTGAGAATAAGACACTTCTTGTGTTATGAGGGCGACGCAGTAGTGGAGGAATGCGAGAGGTCAATTCTCTTGAGCCCCTGTTGTTGTAATACCTATAGAAAAGAGATAGGGCGCCAATGTTTCATCGCAGAGAATGAGGGTTAGGGGAGTCTGAAAGTATTGGACAGTTTATGTCTCTTAGCCTTAGCCTCAACACTATCCAAAAGGAGGGTGGAACCGGATTCACCCCAAATGTGAGAACAGTATTCCATATAGTGTCTATAAAGACCTTTATCTAACTGGAGTGACTGAGCAGAAGAAAAAAATCAACCAATCTGAACAGAATTTCCAGCTTCTTTGAGGCCATTTTAGCAACCGATGTGATATGAAATCTCCAAGACAATTCACTATTTATGTTCAGTCCAAGAATGCTTATGTTGTTTACAGGTGAGACATTAGAGCCGTCGAATATGGATAGGAAAGTTGGAAGGTATTTTAGAGAGGGAGATATGAAGAATTTGAGTTTTAAAAGTTGAATTTCACAAGATTGCGGTTACCAGATCTGCAAGAATTGAATCGGAAAGCTGTAGACGAGAAGCAACTCTAGATACAAAGGAGGGAACACATTTGAAATGAGTAGAGGAATGGAGAGTTGAATCATCTGCATAAGAGTGAACAGAGTTAGAAGTGCAGCTAAGAAGATCGTTGATGAAAAGTAAAAATAAAGTTGGAGATAAAACAGAACCTTGAGGAACATCACAATTAATAAAAAAGGAGGAAGATGTTGCTCCATCAACAAGAACTGAAAGGGATATAATGTTCAAAGCAACTTCAAACTTGGACCACATATAGCTGGTTGTAACACCGTAGAAGAACTGAGGTTTAATGTCACTACGCCCATCCAAAGGGGGAGCTGAGCCCTTAAACTTGGATATGGCCGTAACTTGGTAGAAATAAATAGCCGACAGGCTTCAGCGTAGATTTAGAGTCAGAGAAGAGTTCGCAGTTTGAATCGGCTCATGCTGCAGATCACGGACCCACATCCGGAGCCAGAATCAGTGTTGAAATCTGGACATAAACGTATAATAGACAGAGTAAGGTATATTTTTCTATGTTAATGAACCCATTGAACTTGATTTTGAGGGTTCTAGAACTCTCAATGGTGTTTGAGAACTCCCCGTGAGGGGATTTCTGAAAAAAAGATATAAAGAACAGATACATGGAAAGTAAAAAGGAAGATAAGGGAGGATAAAGAATGAATAAGAAGAGGACGGAGACTTTGAAGGCTCATGCTGTAGAGCCCTGCACCGGAGCCAGAGTTGAAATCTGACTGCAGTCATATAAAAGTCCGAGTAAGATATCTTTACCTATGTTTTCGGATTCATAGAACTCGAATTTTGGGGGTTCAAGTTCCTAAGGGTAACCTAAGCATCTCCTGGAGGGATTCCAGAAGAAAAGGGAAGAAAAAAAGAAAAGCACACAGTGCATAACAGAGTGCATGAATGTATTATGACGAAGGGTGATTCCATAGGAGAGAGAGGCGGTGAGATCCCCATACAAGGCGATGACAGAACCCCAAAATGGTGTTTTACCCTTGAAATAAATTTTAATGATTAAATCAGCTAAGAAAATCTAGGTTAGTCGCCACATCAACCATATATTAAGCACTATATGTAAAACTTAGCATAAAGAGTTTGTTATTTATATGGCCTGTGTCATTCTATCTATTTTTCCCATCTTTAGCCCACCCTAACATAGATTAGCATACTATTCTAGCCCCATTAACTTATTAATTATACGGCCCCTTATCCCTCTCTCCTTTTAACTATGACTTTAATAATTAGTATACCCCATGTTCTTTTCAGTCAGAAATATTTCATATCTATATTCTCAAAAAAATTAAAGCATTTATTATTTTTTTATTGCTAATTTTTTTCTAAAATTAATATTTTATTAACCCTAATGTTGCAATACAGAAAAGAAATGGCTCAAACAACCCCCAATCTCCTTCTAATCTGGCTTTGCGATACTGCATTATTGCTTAATGTCATATTTAAATAGACTTTATGTACAAACTTAATGTGAAAATAACTTGTATAAAAATATGGTCTTATACGCCCACTTGTTTTTTGTAGTACCGATACCGAAAAATTCGCGGTTACTTTTAATCCGTTACATTTATTTTTAAGGTACTCTCAATGATGTGAATGCTCACCGGTCTCGAGGGCGAGGGACCATCACTCACCGACCCATCGATATGATAATATTCGTAAGATACATGCAGAGTACAACTACCCTATAACGGGGAACTTGACGGTGATTGAATATAGATATGATAGCGTTGTAACATAAGAGACGATAAGCTACCTGGGCTACTACTATGTAGTATTATATTATGAGCTATTAATATATTATAATCTATATCATGGTGATTGTTAATAATTATAGGCAGCTAAATATATTGAGAGCGGGACTGCTTTTCATTCACCCGCGTCATGGGAGAGGCGGAGGAATTTCCCGCGACACACAGATTACAAAGAGGCGGAAGGGGTTCCACGGGGAAGTATGCGCCCCGGAAGCTGGGGGAGAAACTAGTGTCTTATCTCACGAACCGTTTCCCGTTGCAGATGCGCCTGAGCAATTATCCCCGAATCTGCACAGGGTCTCTTGACGTGGGATCTTGCGCCGTTGAAGTCATTTCCTTAATTAGTAAAGGCTAAAAAAGAAGATGAAACAAACTGATCGGACTCGTCGATAAGGCAACTAACAGGCTAGCCCATATTGGAATTTTTTGATCAGATCATGTGTTGCGTGTGACCCTTGATAGTGAGTTTGTTAGGATCAGTTATATCGAAATTATAGTGGAATAAGAGAACAAAAAAAAAATATTCCAACTGTCGGACCCGCGTATGCGGAGTGTCGTCAAAACGTACTCGAAATAGAGGATCGGATCTTACTCATTGCGAAGTCTCAGACCGTTGGACTACTATAGATTAAGTTAATAGATGATAGGGCATCTCACACTACTCAACAGGCCCTAATAAGAGCGCAGTGACGATACTAATTTGCATGTATATATATACTACCTCTCTTGTATAGGTACATATCGAATGTCTTATATATCAGCTATAGTAATATTTACTAGTAATTTGAGGTGCTACTACCCCGTCTAGGTAACTCAATCCACCACTTATAGTTTACATCTCGTATAGCGCAAAGTACACGATATTTATATGGTTTATTATTAATTATAGTGCCCAATTGCGTCTTAAATACTTGATGTTGCAGTGTCAGGTCGTTCTCGAGTAAGTGATATATATGGAGGCGGGTACAAGATTTCGGACAGTTAAGGTGTTTATTAAAAACAAGTTTCTAATACTAGTACTCTGGATCTTTGAACTTATGTTCAAAGGCATGGACGTGTTTGATTTAGAATTCTTCGTTAATATCTAATACAGAGCCACCTTTGGCTTAGTTTTGGGTGTTGGTAGATTTCAGGGAGTCCGACGAGTTCTCTAAAGTGATATTTGTTTGGGTGATGCAGATATGTTCCACTTACTTATATTAATATAGAGTTTAATTCTATTTAAGTTTGGTTCCTAACAAATACGGAAAATATCGGAATAAACGTCAGAAGATATTATTTGGACACTTGTCTGCAAGGACTACTTTTTCATTTAGTGAATCACGTGCACAATGCTCTGGAAGGAATTTTTTTATTTAATACATAGAAATTACATCACGATATATTATATTATTATTTTAAAATAAGCGTCAAAATCGAATCGAGGAAGGCCGAGAGCGTCATAAGATAGCGCATATATAATATTAGATTGTATAGTAGAATAGTTGGGGTTTCTATATCTCGCTGTACCATAATTCCTCTACAAGCATCACAGTCAACATATAATGATCTGGAAGAGGGTTTATACTTATTATTGAATTCACGCTTAGACCTAATTTTGACTCATATGGTTCTTAGTATCATCTGAGATAACTTCCATAGACAAGTAGATTTTATGTGACGACGCTCTATACACTTCGATCGTAGGAAAGTTAAAGATTGTACTAGATTGCACGTACACATGCCTTCGGATGCCATAACTAGAGTGCTATAGGCTTTATTAAGGAAATTTTGTACCTTGGTTGTACGTAAATCTTATGTACTTTTTATTCATGGAGTGAGGTCTCGGCGCACAGTTGTGAACAGTTATAGAGGCAGTTTCTTTTAGACCCTTATTGAAAGTGGTTGTGTTAACATTAGATTGTTCAATATTAGATAAAACAACGTATTTTTGTCTCAGCATCTGTATGTAGCATACTACCCTGACATGCGTAGGGGGGGCGGGGAGTGTGTTAATAACTAATCTTAGGTGTAAGTAGTAAAACTTGTGTGTGTAATAGCGAATGCCATAAACACGATGGGTATTTTTAAGCAATTAGTTTTTCATATTTTTGATATTGCCGTCTCTAAAGATATGCTTACTTTCCGGCAGAAGCGAAGTTAGCTTAGTACAAGGCGCGGTAATTTTATTTTTACAAACCTTCACTATCGTCGAGATCGTAAGTTTCTCTTTATTGATAAAAGATTTTAATTAATCAGTTCTTATATTTATTGTATCCGTATAAAGTAGTTAAAGAAAAACAGACATATCCCTTTTATTACATTCATTGAAAGCTGCTCGTAAGTTTTTTATTTAGAATAGCTGAGTCTTTCACGGTGCGATGATATACCGCAATTTACTTATAGGACTATATATCATATATATAATTATATATGATAATTAGTAAGTGTTACCTGGGCAATTATGAGGATGCTACGCATTGCGAATGAGTATGTATATATATATAGATATGTGTAGTGGTTAATGAGTGTGGTTTATAATATAGCCCTGTGATATGATTGATTCTTCACATGCTTGCTGTAAAATATCAGGTTAAATCCATATAGCTTTTAAGCCGCGGTACTTAGGAGTCACCGCTATACCAAGATGAATTACATTTTAGAGTTTAGGCGCGCGACTGTGGGCAAACAAAATCATTAGTTTACGGGTTAAAAAGTTGTGGCTAAAGACATCGTCATGTAGGTGTGTGTTGTTGAGGATGTAGCGGAGATCGAGGGGCGGGTGGGCCGGCCTAACAAAGACCTCCATTAGGATATGCGTCCTACTTGTGCTGCTATTTACGTTATGGTTAGGATCTTAAAATGTTTGGTGTTAGTGGTTCTGACCAGATTTAATATATAGCTACCATAGAGCTGATGACATTCAATTTCTTTTCCTTCATGGGTTTTGGCAGGAGATTGCGGTTAACGAGGATATTACCTTCGGACTTCTTTGGATGGCGAGGGAGAGACCATGTAACTTTTCTGAGGTTAACAGTTATAAAAAATATCTACCTATAATAATAGGTATGTATATAGTACATAGATAGTGATAGTATTATATATAGTATATATAGTCATAATATATATAGTATAGTAATATATATATATATGGGTAGGGGATGGGGTGTTATATACCAACTACTTATTAGATATTAAGTAACATAACCTTACGGATACTATAATAAATCATGACGGTAGACAGATCGGGGGGGGTTGGTATATTATATAGTAAAAAAGATTTAATGATGGTCCAAGTCACCCCATGCAACGCTATATATATATATCTATTAATATATATTTATATATACTTACTATATAAGTTGGATAAGTTTCACCATAAAATCGAGATTATATCTATTAGCATAAAAGGACCAGGATCGGAAAGGACAAAGATTGATAAAAAGTTCCGAGGCAACGCAGCGGAGAGAGAAGTTGAATGTGTTCAGTCTATGTCACAATTCGTGAGCATATATTATAATGGCGGTGTGATGTTGATGTAGTAGATTATATTATATATAGTATTATAGTATAGGATATATATTATATAGGCATATTATATATATTATATTATAGTTATATATATAGTTATTATAATCGTACTAAACCTCTCATTTCCCCGACGAAGGTATCTTACATAAGATACAAGTAATAGGGATAAAGCGGCGTGGACGCCTATAGAGGGTAACCCATATTACGGGTGATCTCCTTGCATAGTGATGTTCGAATGATTGTGCTTGCTAAACATGCTCATACTCTCCGAATGAGCGTGCAGAGGCATAAGCAAATAGAGGTCAACCAAGACAGAAAATACACGAACATTATAGAAAGAGAATATCAACCGAAAACGCAGCAAATATAAAACATCAGTTATATTAATCAGGAGACATTTTATATCCATGTTTTTGTTTTTTCAGGAAAAGAATAATAAAAATAATCACTATTTGAAAAATT
The DNA here is from genome assembly GCA_015478945.1 of Trachelipus rathkii. Lineage (NCBI taxonomy): Eukaryota > Metazoa > Arthropoda > Malacostraca > Isopoda > Trachelipodidae > Trachelipus > Trachelipus rathkii. The sequence goes on along the minus strand of JABUQX010063506.1, from coordinate 3,591 downwards.
TAAAATTGTTAAAAATGATGAAAGCTGTATGATAAGCTATTGTCTCATCTTAAGAGAATACGAAGCAGCTACGACAAGGACCATGAAAGCCGCAGCTTAGAGTTTCCAGATTGTTGAATTTTTTTGTTAACTAAGAATACCTCTGTACGCAGCGAAAAACTTAAAAAACTATAAAAGCTTATGGCTGGAGAAAATAAAAACATGGTATATATAATCAGGAGACCATTTTTTATCATGTTTTTTTTTTTTAGGGAAAATAAATTAATATTAGTGCACTTTTTGAAAAAAATTTAATTCTTATGCAAAAACTCTTAAGTTTATGATACGAATTCTTTCTTTGAGAATTACGAAGCAGATCGAAGTACCGAGAAAGCGTGGCGCTAAGCTGACACCGCTAAGTTTTCCATATGTTTGAATATTTTTTTTAACTACAAGAATACCTCAGGGTAAAATTTAAAGATGGACAGAGTTGGGTTTCTCGGCCTACCGGGGGACGATGGGGGGAACTTCGTCTCCGCCAGCACCCAGCTCTGTCCTCCGTCTCGCTTCCGAACCCCCTAAAAAAGGTATAATAAGATATAAAGTATTACGTTGTCTGCCAAGGCGTAAAGAACTGAATAACTATTGAGATATACCTCTATGGCTCTTTCTTAACGAGGATTGAGGGATTTCAAGCGGTCCAATTGGGTTACAGGGGCGTACGCGCACCAGGATTCTAGCATCCCATATACTATAATGAGGTTCTTAAGGCGTTATATAATAAAGTATTAGAATAAAATAAACTTTTTTTCAAGTTTCATTTCGTGTATGAAATTGCTTGCTGAAATGAATAATTATGTTATTTATTTTCCTGTAGATTGTATATTTAGTTTTTGTTTAGTTACACTGTTTTGACTGAATTGTGTTGTCTGCGCCTATATAATATAGTATTGAGGTATTTTATGAGGTGTTAGATACTTAGTGTTGGGTGAGTGCGGGGTATATTATATATATATATATATTAGTGGTTAGAGGATGGTATATATAGTATATATATATAGTATAGTATATATATATATATATATATATATATATATAGTTATTATATATTATATATAGGTATATAATATTAGGGTTGGCAACGGCACCGGTGCGTTTGCGGTTGCGGTGCGCGGAGGGCGACGGCTGTAATATGTCGGTTGCGGTGTGCGGATCGTGGTGCGCTGGTATGCGGGAGAATTTTTTTAGTTGTACTCGAGTGCGGTTCGGGTGCGGCGGTTTCGCTAGCAGCTCTCTCTGGTTGCGGATGTTGCTATGTCGCGCCTCGGCGTCGTGCAGAGAAGCTGTGTGTTGTGCGGGTGCGGTGACGCTAGACCACCGGTCGTCGGGCCTTTCAGATTCAATTTAAAAATTCGTATATAAGACTATATATTATATATTATAGCCAATTGTAAATAATACACAAAATAATTCCCAACTCCGAACGATGACCATCGCAGCACCACGCCATATATATTATATATATATACTATACTATAGGGGTGGTGATTTATATATATACAAATGACTTTCAAAGGAATCTAATTATATTATGGTTACTATCTATATTGCGGCTTCATCACTATAGGTGAGATTTAACATACATTAGATGATACACTGTAGTAATATTTATAATTATATATTCTATATAGTTTTTATATATGGGGTTAACTCAAAACCAGCCAAGTTGTCGTCGATTCAATATTAACTCAAAGGTCAGGAGCTCTAGAAGATGCTGAGTCTTGCATCTCGTCTTAACGTTTGATCATTAATCATCAACGTCAGTCAGATTCAGTCGGTAATAGCATCGCAGTGGCTGGAAGTGATTAAGAATATTGAGTGTGCTCATTTGTGCTGTAAATATGTTTCAAATTGTTAAGCTGATTATTCTGACATAAAAATTATTGTTTGAATAATTAGGTGAATTATCAGTATCTTTTTGTCAAAAAACTTAAATATGCTCTGATATTTTTATTTTAACGGTTTTGAGAGCCGGAATAGTGAAATACGTTGGATAAAACTATAAGTCCTATCATGAATAATAATTCAAACGTAGAAGGTAAAGAAATAAAAATGACGTCTTCATGTGCCTCAGACTTGGACGAAGTTTACCATCCACTATGGAATTACCTTCAACCTCATGGAGTGGAACGTCTTCAAGAAACATCACAAAATACTTTGCAGCTCAGTAACTTACAAATGGAAAAACTTATTGCTTTCGAACTGTCTATGAGAAAAACTGGATAATCACGGATAAAAAAATTGTTGTTTTTCTAAAATACAATCAATAAAAAAGTCTTTTGCGTAAGTTTGAGAAGGCAATTAAGACGTAATCGATGTTTTACCGACTTCTACAAACGAAATGCTACGGAACAAGAGAAACAAAATTAAAAGATCAGGAACAATGAACGATTTTAGTATGGAGATCTTCAGGATATCGCGGCCGCACGCCCATATAAACGAGCGGAAAAATAGCTGAATTTCCATGCCTTACGCGATTGTCAGGACTATTGTGGCACATGGTACAGTTGGCCGGATGATTTGATGTCATTTCGAGTCGGATTAGAATCTCCTTGCTTTTCTGGTAAGTATGTTATGTTATTATACTATTGTTGTGCGTGATGTTAAATATTATAAAAATTATGTTTCATTCCATTCATGTAGCTGATTGTAAAACATTTAGCTAGTTTATATATTAGTAATATATATATAATATATATATAGAATTACATCGCGAGTATATGGCGATTAGTAGGGCTATATTCGATTGGCTTTCATATTATCTTGATATTTATGATAGTATATACTACTGAACATTATATATTTACACGTTTGTTATAACTATAATCTTGTATCCTTATATATATGACTAATCAACACTTACTAAGACGCCGCACGGCGGAAGCGGACGTTCATATTTCAAAATTAGTCACAGTGTATGACCTTATGTAGTAGGCGGTAAATAGTATGTTCTAGGTGGCGAAATGGAATTTTTTTTTTTAATAGGTTAGTAATTAGGTCTAGGTTTAGTTAGGACGTAGCTTAGGTCTGTTAGTTTAGATTTGGTTAGGTTCAGGTTAGCTTAGTACGAAAACTTTATGGAAATTTGTTGGTTTTCTATAAATTTATAATAGACAAGTATTAAGGTCATCTTTTAATTTACTATCCAGGCATAGTAAAACGTTCTAGGCCGTTACTACTAAAGGGTCATGAGTCAGGTAATTTTATTTAATAGGAATTTTGTTTTGGATCAAGTGAAAAGATTTTAGGCGTAAATAATAATAAATAAATAATAAAAATAGTTCAATGTAATATTCTTTCATAGCAAGCAGGCTTGCACTCCTCATACAGCTTCTTTCTTTTTTAATCACAAACTTTATTGTAAAAATATACAAAAAGATTTAGTAAAAATCATTATTAACCTGTGACTTGTAAAATTGGACTTCCTCGATTGTGAAATCTATTACAGAATTGTAATTTACAGAAATTGATAAACGTTATTAATCACGATTCACCTCAACAATATATAATTATATATTATATTAGAAGGTATAGATAGTATAAGTATACGTA